>JAENPR010000235.1:600000-817012 GCA_018135685.1 Themeda triandra
TCGTCTTGTCTGCAAAAACGTTACAGAGGAGAGGATTTGCTTGGGCTGGCTCTTGATCCTATAACGATTTGCTTTGGCTGGTGCCGCTCGTGCTCGTCTGATCTCATCTCATCGCCTCCCAATCATTAATGATTTTCCCTCTTTTAGATCCCCAAATAATAATAATAAAGCAAGAAAAACGGGAGAAAAGAAAGGTATTCGCCGTCGTCAAAGTTGGAGATTATACTAGTAGCCCAGAAGACGACATGTTTGTGTATATATTCTCGACCTTTCGGATCTGGTTTCACACAACACAAGGCGTAAATTATTCATTCATTCATTCATAGATCCGTGATACATATGAGTACAGTAGAATATACTCGTATAGTATATACGAGTAAGACGAGGACCTGATCGAGGAGGCAGTGATCGATGCGCTACTCACTCACATGCATGCATCGGAATTGGATGGAGAAACAGAGCATCATCGTTCAGCAGTTGGGCCGCTAGCTTCAGCAGAATTCAGAAGAAAAAGAAAAGGAGAGAAATGGCTGGGTGTACCTGCACTGCATGCTGCCACATGCAGCAGCAGCGTGTCCTATAGTGCCATGTTTCTTGCGATTCGCCCACGTTTGTGGCGCGAGAAGATGGTGGTACATGTGTCCATGTGTTTGATGAGTGTTTCTGTCGCCGGATTGCACAAGCAAACCAAGAAGTAACCAAAAACAGACATCCCCGTCCGTCACCATCAGCGCCGCAACGTACGCTACCTTTCTCCCCTACCAGTAGTACTAATAATTTTATAATTAATTGATTAATTATTCTACCATTTGCATCCGATTGGATTACATGCACATGCGCACAATGGATCTTAGTCAATGGTCGCAGCGAAAGGAGCTGTCGCGTGCGTTGTTGCAGCTGTCAACCAGTAATTTTATCTAGGGTTGGATTGGAATAATCACCCACACCAATGGCCACACAATCAGATTTTCAGGGTCACATGTTTTTCCAGCGGTAGCAAGCCATGTGGAGTATAAATACGTGAAAAATAGGACTCGAAATAAACCACCGCCTCCCACGTGGTCCGTCTTCGATCTACTGTGGACGTTTCACATCCTCATGTCTGATGATGATCGTGTGGCTGCTTGACTTGCCCTGTGCACCACACCGTCCACCGTGGATGGGATGTGACCCATCCGCTGCTTTTTGATTCGTACTTTCTCCTGCCAAATCCTGCTACCAAGCGACTAGCGAGTACGTACTAGACTACTAGTTTATCGTTTACATGCAGTTGGTTAGCCTAACTACGGCCTTGTTTAGATCCCACCAAATTTATAGGAGTATCAACCTATATAACACTAAATAAGTATACTATAAAAATATAATTCATGTGGTATAAGTACTGATGTTATTTTTAAGTCTATTCAAATTTATAGATTGATTCTTTTTTCAACAAAAACTCTACAAATTGAATTATTTAAGGAAAAAATTACATATGTTTCAGCAACTAGGAGAGGTGCGCGCTAGCCCATTTTTCAAGGAAACAGGTCTTCTCCCGAACAATGATGACCTAAAGCTCACTATAAACTTGTGAGAGATGAGAAATTTGTGTGTGCCTTTGAGGCCACGTAGTCCTGCATTTGGACACGCGCATGTCAGCTCGGGTGTATGTAATAAAGCATGGAAAGTTTAATGTTACAATTCCATTAGTGAGGTGAGTGCCGCAATTCGGATTTGTATAAGGTTTGTTAGTGAAGTTTCTTAGACCAAAAGTTCGACAAAACTAGACAAAAGGCATATGGCTAATAAAGCAAACAAAAGAATCATCAAGCATATATACATCCTAGGTGAATTCTCTACGCTTTGCCGCGGGTATGCAAAACTAATTTGAATCGAGTTAAGAGGAATGTAAAAGAAATTTCAATGATGAAATAAAGAAACGACATATGCTAATCATGGATATTCAACTTCATCAAAGAAAGCATGGGTCACCAGAAATTACCTATGTTATTGCTAGCATAACTACACAAAAGTGGCATGTACATGTAGACCAAACTAGTAGTATTGTGGTTAAGAAAATCTAGAGGAGTACGTACTTAACTTTTGGAGGAAGAGGAATTGCCATGTTCTTATACCTTGCCAACCAATATTCAGTTGAGATTTGAGAAACGCTGAATAAAAATCAGCAGAATAGAGTTCATGCCTCTACGTTTGCTCTGACAACAAGTGGTAGTTTTGGATCAGAGTCCCCTGTCTTCTCGGGGTTATATAACTTGGTCAGTTTAGGAGATGAGCATGACAGAGAAAGAGGCACAACCAAAAGATGACCTTTTCACATCACACGTGCAACATTGAGTGGATGGGGCTTGGAGTTTGGATTAATTCATTGCCTGCTCGTTTTGTGCTCCTAGAAAGTGAGACGTGAGGATGATCATCATAGCAAATGCAAACAATAAACCTTCGAATGCCTTGAGGATTGAATAGATGGAGATTAGTGACTTGTTAGGGCCTTTCGGGTGACGTGGCTTTACAAAATCCAGAGGAAGAGGAACATCCGAAAGATGACCTTTTCATATCTCACGTGCAACATTGAGTGGATGGGGTTTGGATTAATTCATTGCCTGCCCGTTTTATGTTCCTAGAAAGTGAGACGTGAGGATGATCATCATAGCAAATGCAAACAATAAACCTTCGAATGCCTTGAGAATTGAATAGATGGAGATTAGTGACTTGTTAGGGCCTTTCGGGTGACGTGGCTTTACAAAATCCAGAGGAAGAGGAACATCCGAAAGATGACCTTTTCATATCTCACGTGCAACATTGAGTGGATGGGGTTTGGATTAATTCATTGCCTGCTCGTTTTATGTTCCTAGGAAGTGACGCGAGGATGATCATCGTGGCAAACACAAAGAACAAACCTTTCCCCAATGCCTTGTGGATTGAATGGATGGAGATTAGTGATTTGGTAGGGCCCTCAGGGTGACGTGGCTTCACAAAATCGCAGAGAAATAAGTAGTTTGACGATAAAGATTTTTTAAGAAAGCATCCTACGTTTCAAAGAAACTAAAGAATAACAAGGGGCAAAAAATGGCGGATACAAATATATATTCACGAGGATAACACATTTACTACTCTAGATCACACCACAGGACACGTCAGCTACGCAGGAAATCAGCATGATCTCCGTCCCAAAAATGAATTTGTGAATATATCTCTTTATGGCAGCCAAGCACAAGTATGCTCAAATGAGATCCCGTGACGTTTCCACGATTGAGATAAGAGCCATAACAATTCTTTGATGAATTTCTCTTTATTAGGATAACATAATGTAGACAATTATATAGTCTCACGGCGCTCGTGACGTTTTGCGTCACACAGACTATGGATACACATAGGTACACAAACACTGCGTTGTTGATGCGTTGCATATGGTTAAGACAACCTCCTTTGGTGTTCAAACCCTGCTGGTTTGTTGGTATGGATCAAATTCGTCCTCAACAGATCTCGTGAGCTTTCCACGGTTGAGACAAGAGACATAACAATTCTCCATGCATTTCTCTTTATAGGATAATGAAAAAGGTTGGGCGCTCGTGACGTTTTGCGTCACCGAGACGATGAATCGACGCTACACGTAGTACACAAACACCGCAAGGCTCGTCTAGTCGCCCTCGTGTCTTGCAACGTGACAGAGGACTCCGGGAGAGGATTCGCTTGGGGTCCTCTGATCTCATCTCGTCCTCCCAATCATTAATGATTTTCCCTCTTTTAGAACCAACACAAAAAATAATAAAAATCAAGCAAAAGAACGGGAGAAAAGAAAGGGATTCGCCTAGTAGACAACAACACAAGACGACGACATCAGCGGCCGCCGCGCAGCCTTCCTTCCAAGAATCTCCTCGACTCCTCCCGCCGGCGCCGGCCACCGCCGCCGTCTCCTTCCTCCTCCACCTCCTCCACCGTCCACCTCGCATCTTCCCGACGAACCCAACGAATCGGCCGGCGGAATCCAACTCCCCGGTCCCGACCCCCCCTTCCGGGGACCCGAATACTTGGGCGGCGCGGCATGGACACGGAGCCGCTGCTGCCGACGCACCTGCTCCGCCCGCTCCCGGAGCACTCGGAGGTGTCGCACTTCGCCGCCCCGCCGTCTTCCCCGTCCTGCGCGTCGCCGGCCGCCTCCTACAAGGACCGCCTCATCTTCGGCCCCCACCCTCCCCCTCGCACAACCCGCCGCCGCCGCCTCCTCCGCCTCCGCCGCCGCGCTCGCACCGCGCCCACGCGCACCACCGCAGGAGCACCTCCATCGACGACCTCGACCTGCCGTCCTGCTCCTCGTCCCCGCCCTCGCCCCCTCCGACCCGGAAGACCCCACCTCCTCCTCCTCCACCTCCCCCGCCGCCGCCTCCCTCTTCGAGTTCCTCGCCAGCGCCGCGGGGCCCGGACCACCACGAACCTCCACCGCTCGCGCACCGCGCCCGCCATGGCGCCGCTGAGCGCGGCGGCGCTGGCGGCCGCCGCCGCCACGGCCGGGGACCAGGCGGCCACCTCAGCCCCGCCCAAGCGCCCCGCCATCGTGCTGCACGCCTTCCTCTTCCTCCTCGCCTACCTCGCCCTCGGGGTCGCGTTCTACGCGGCGGCGCCGGCCAACTTCACCTCGTCGGCGGGGCCCACGCACCCCGTCGCGGACGCGCTCTACTTCTGCATCGTCACGCTCTGCACCATCGGGTACGGGGACATCACGCCGGCCACGCCCGCGGCCAAGCTCTTCTCCATCTCCTTCGTGCTCGTGGGGTTCGGCTTCGTCGACATCCTGCTCTCCGGGATGGTCTCCTACGTGCTCGACCTGCAGGAGCACCTCCTCATCACGGCAATCAAGAACCCGACTTCTGCGCGAAAGCACCGCCACAACTACATCTTCGACGTCAAGAAGGGCAGGATGCGCATCCGGATGAAGGTGGCGCTCGCGCTGGGGGTTGTGGCGGTCTGCGTCGGCGTCGGGGCGGCGGTTCTCAGGAAGGTGGAGAGTTTGGGGTGGCTCGACGCGGTGTATCTCGCGGTGATGTCGGTCACCACGGTCGGGTATGGGGACCAGGCGTTCCAGACGCTGTCTGGCCGGCTTTTTGCGTCCGCGTGGCTGCTCGTGTCCACGTTGGCTGTGGCCAGGGCATTCCTCTACTTGGCGGAGATGAGGATCGACAAGAGGCACCGAGCCATGGCCAACTGGGTGCTGTCCAGAGACATGACTGTGTCTGAATTTCTTGCTGCAGACATCGACAACAATGGATATGTCACGTAAGTCCACGATGAGGCCTTCCTTGGTTCGCATTTTCCTCTTTGCATTTACTACTTATATAGCAAGATTATGTCCACAATTCAAGGTCACTGCTTAGGCATTTTGAACCTATCACAAATTGGGCAGAGTAAATATTCAGAACTTCCAAGTTGGGGATGCACTTAGAGCCAGCTAGGCACTAGCCAGCAATCATACATCACTAGCATTTTTCTTTGAGTATTTCACTACCATTGGTTGCTCACTAGGTTGTCTGTTATGTTTTAGTGGTCTCAAGATTCATTACTCAGTTATCTACTTTAGTCTAAAATGCAATTCAGTTGCAACTGACCTAAGATTCAATGGATATTCCCCCAAATCCTAATAAATGAGGCAATAATACAGGGGCCTTTGCTTCCTAAACCACGTTATTCTACATGATCAAATGATAAATTGACAATGGAGTTTCACAAAGGAATATGAGCATGTCTGCCCATCTGAGGTGTACATAACGAAACATTGAATGTTCTCTCATATAAGGGCACTACAACAAGATGCATAAATATGGGCACCAAAAGAGAGAAAATGTTGCTACATCATTGAGCAGCAGCATAAAAGTTAATTCCTTCGGTGCAAATGGGTGCTCAAATCAGCTTAACTACCTTGCTAGCACACCTTGAGCACTAGGAGAAAACTTAAGCATCACATCCTCTTTATAAGCACCTGTTGCTAATGATATCGTGTAAAAGGAAAATGAGGTGAGCACCTCCATTGGACATGCCCTTAGCTTGGGAAAATTTGGTGGCCTTTTATGTTGTGGCTTATTTGTCATGTTAGGTAACTTGCAAATTTAAACATAAAAGAATAAATCAAAACAGAGCAAGGCCTCAGCTCGTTGACATGATCTCTGTCGCATATACCACATTAAAAGGGATGAAGAAGTGGTGTTCAGAGGGTGGTTCAATATTTTTGCAATATTACACTGCCAAGCTAAATTGAAATGTAAGATCTGAAGAAGTGCATTTGAATATATAGCTATTGGACGAATGTAGAATAACAATTTTATGATCCTTATGTGTTTTTGACAGAGAAGCTTCTATTTTGATGACTGAAAAAGCAACAATTAACTAACTTATCATGTAGATGTGTTTGTGGAATGAATTGTTCTTGTCTTGCGATCTCTGTAAATAATATATAATACAGTCCACGACTGAAAATAATATAGAATGCAGCAATTATGGCACAAATGTAACATAGAAAAAAACAGATGGAATGGGTCTTGGCACTTTGTCAAACTCTTGAGCATGGCAGGTAAATTAGAATAAATTGCTTAATGCTTATATTGACCATGTAAGAGAGGATGTCCTTTATGCCATTTTAGGAAAACCCGTGAACTTTCCTTTTATGCTCTCATAGATCACGTTCTTGTATCATATTTCTGTGCTATTATATTAAGCGTCTGGTGAATCCTAGAATTTTTTAAAAAACTGTTGGTATGACAATGCTACTATACTTGTGTTGTGCAATTTCTCTCATTTAGGTGTTTATTCAGTTTGACAAATATACATATACTCATCATTCCTAGATAGTTGTTTTTAAAATATTTATGGTAATTTGGAAGCTTTGAATATTTGAAATATATAGACGATTCATACTTCTACCACTCAGAATGTATAACCACTTGAAAAATCATTCAGTGCTGCCAGTTCAGGATGAGTTCAAGGGCACAGTACTGTACTTCGTGCAATCTTCACCTGCTAGGCTGCTACCCTACTTTCAAGATGTGAAAACTAACTAGTCAAGCATTTCACTTAATAAAAGTGGACTATGGTCTGACAACTAGTCATCGTTGACATTATTGTATATATCATTGGTCTTTGTCAGGGAGATGGTTGGGCTAAAAATTGACTATTGTGAAACACGAGAAGCACCTTATGAGCTTTATGCGCACATTTTTATTTTTTAAACCAACACATAGAAAGAGTATATTATTAGCCATTTTTATTTTTCTCAAATATGATATTCTTTCTGTTTAGCTGAGTAAACTTTGTATTAGAATAGCTTATACTTAGTTTTTCTTGTGTTTTCTATGCTATTACACTCCACTTAACTATTTTGGTAGTGGTTGTATAATTCATTGCGTTAGCCCTAAAGAAACTTGACCCCTGATTTATTCGATCATCCCTGAGTTGTCTTCTTTTCAGTATAAAGAAGTATCATTATTTTCTGGCTTTTTTTTAGTTTTGCTACCACCCATTTAATAGTATCGATTTTATGTTGAATCTGATTAATGGTTTATTTTGCTTCAATTTGCTACCATACTTGCTGCATTTTGAACTTAGCTGGGTCTGTGTGCTTGCTGTGTCAGATTGATTTGTGTAGATTAATTAACATACATAACCGCATTTAGCAGTATCCAAAACCATATAGCGTGCCCACAAAGAAAACTTGGAAGCTTTGCTCTTTTTAGGATGATGCAGAATGCTGAGATCTTTCAATTTTCGCTCAGCATGGCATTTTAACTCTAGTATATAGTGAAGTAATCTGTAAAACATATACATAGGGCGGTACATCAGCTCATTGATTTTGCCAGCCTGTATGGCAGTATTCTAAATTTTCTGGTTGGTGCTTGCATTTATTTTCAGAATTTATATGCTGTACTTTCAATAACTTGTCAAAAGTGCGGAAGGATTTTCCCCCTGGGTCGCTTATGAAATTGTCTGCGAATATTTCTTTCTATTATGGTCTCCACCCCTCTGTTCTGCTATTGATCTACTGTCTAATGCTGTCAGCTATGCGACACCAGATACACTTTTTAGCTACACTAGATATGCATCTTCGCAAAAATATCATAATGCCTATCTCTGTAATAGCAAGGATTTTTGTTTTTTTTTGGAACATGATTTATTTATTTCTGCCCAGTGTAGTTTCCATCCTTTTAAAATCGTGATAATTGCTGAATTGACTGACATTCAATCATTGCTTATGCTACTCAGGAAATCAGAATTTGTTGTTTACAAGCTCAAGGAGATGGGGAAGATTTCTGAAAAAGATATCATGATGATCTGCGATCAATTCCAGAGGCTGGACACAGGAAACTGTGGGAAGATTACGCTTTCAGATCTTCTGGAGAGCCATCACTTGGTTTCAGAACCCAGGGACAAGAAAAAGGGGAAGAAATCTTAACAGGTGTCATAGGATGCACCAAAATTGTAGAGCGGTGTTAAAATTTTGGGACTAGGAAACGCCAGATCAGCAAGGGTGGAACAGGAGGCATTCTCCTACACAGAATGGAAATGACAGGATCCGTTGAAGGTAGGATAGCTCCATCCATAGAAGCTGCAGGTGCGCTCCACTGCTCCAGATATGATTCTACCCTAGAAATGGTGGAAAGATCATTACTGTGAATAGTAGGCGGTTGTAAATATGAACAATTATACAGAACGGTCTACTCAGATTCTTTTGACAGTATACATGGTGGCTGCTGGGGGATTACCAGATTAGGCTTTTCCATTCTGTGGATTATTTGTGTTCATTTTTAAGAATATATATTTCTGGCCACAGTTGACCTGCCTGCAATGAGCTCAGCTGCGGACCCTGCCGTCCATATAGTTCAGGTTGGTGAGGCAGAATCGACGGTCCCCTTTGGAGTACATGTCTACATTAGATACCACAAAGTTTAATGATGTGATAACGACTTCCCGTGTCCCGGGATTTGTGATAGCAAGGCAACATGGGCTGTTGTCATTGGGGGGGGGGGGTGTGAAAAATCTTTGTTCGGTGGTGCTGATTGAGCAGTGCCGCAGGGGCTGACCAGTTCATTTATGGATCTACACTACCCTTGCTTTGATATTTTTGCTGATATCTCTTGAAACAAAACCTAGTTCGGTTGCAGCAGCAGGGATCTGGACTACTTGTCATGAACTCATGATTCATGATGATATATTTTCAGGGAAGACGTATACATCTTCCAGTATTCCATACCCAAAATTCTTCAACTTCTTCTGTAACTCCGGTGACAATGAGATCCAGCATCCTCTATTTCATTTCCATGCCAGATCAAGCTTTCATGATAGGTAATATATTTTAGATTTATTAGGAGTTTAAGGGTTTCAAGATTTATTAGAAGCACAGGAGGCGACCTGTCAAAGAGGGAACATCCCGGTTCCACAGCCGCGAAAGCAACTCTCACCTGCTGTAGCAAATGAACTACTGTGAAAGCAGCTTTCTGCCAGAAGCTTCAGCGAGAAGCAGCCAGGGGATTGTCCCCGTTTGGTTAGTTTTTGGCTTCTTAGAAGAAAAAACACCTCCAGGAAGCTGAACCAAAAGGACCCTAATACAAGTCTGAAGTTGCCAGAGATGTTAAACGGTAGTAGATGGAGCAATCGTGTTATGGTGGTTCAGTGGATGAGAAAAACGCCATGGAAGAAAACATTTTTAAAGCATTGGATGCAGATCTAATAAGGATCCACAGGTTAAAAATAGGCATGAGATTCTAAAAAAAAATCAATATGAGATACAAAAAGGCTCTAAAATTTATCATCATAATAGAACATGGCAGTGAAATGAAGAACGTAAAATTAATAATTTTTGAACTTGCATTGATCATGTTTGACAACTTTTCTTTGAAACGCTTGAACAGAGAGATCAAAAACTTGTCGTGGCTATGATTCCATAGCTGACAGTGACATTGCACGATGGACGATGGCTAGAGGCCTGGCCACCTACACAAAGGAACAAGCAAGTACAAGTGTCCATCCTAATTCCTATGGATGGATGGCTGTGGAACGCTTGATCCAACCACATAGAAGAACGTGGCATCCAACTTGAACTTGTGACCTGCGAATATGGACACGGAGAATATGTCGTCTTCCTCCTCGGACGGGTGACCCGGCCCGCCCGAGCTAGGGTTTGAGCCTGATCCGCCTTGGCCTTTCCCTCCCTGGTTGACCACGCACCCACGCGAGCCGGGGTCCGCTGGTCAGGGGGAGAAGGCCTCGACCCCGCATGGCAGAGAGGAGAAGGAGAGAGGAGGAGATCTGGTGAAGGACCTGGAAGAAAAACTCCAAGATGATGAGGTGGTGGCTGAAATTTTCGGCCAGCTGTGGGTGATTGAGTCACCACCACCCCGCAAGATCCAGAATCCATCCCCTTCTTTCGGCCTCGCGCCGTCCTCGCTCTACTGGGTCCGTCGCCATCGGGATCTGGTGGAGGCAAGGGATTTCACGGCGGCCGATTGTTTCCCGGCCAGCAAATTCGCCAAATCGGAGAGGCCGCCGGTGAAGATAAGCTTTGCGAGAGATCTGTGGGGAAAAGGGGGAGAGCGCGCCACCTACGCCGAAGTCTCCAAGAAGAAGAAGATGGCAGAAGGGAGGTGGGTTTGGTACTCGGAGGAGCGGTGCCCGCAGCCGCCGCCGCCGCCGCGCCAAGGGCCCTAGCCACCACCCTCACTGCCACCACCAAGAGGTCCAGCTCAACAAGGAGGGCAGGATCAAGGGAGAAGGCAAGTGGCGCCGCGTCAACCCTACCAGCAGCCGCGTCAGCAGCAACAGCAAGGCCCGCCCAAGGTACCGCCGACTCAAGCTCAACCTCGCCCACAACCACAGAGAATCACCCAGCAGGGGCAAGGGCAGGGGGGTCAGGCTCCGGGGAACTTCGTGATAGATCCCAGGTACAGAAAGCTCATATGCTTCAATTACGGCGAACCTGGTCATTTCGTTGGCAACTGCAGTCGCCCTAAGCTGTGCTTTATCTGTGGAGTCCCTGGTCATCATATGGATATGTGTCCTCATTGGTTAACTGATCATCTAGTAGCTTGCTTCATGGGTAGTGCTGGTCCAGGGCTAGGTTTTTACCATGTGGATATTCCTGAGGAGAAGAATGTGCAATGGCTAAACCTGACTAATTGTGGGATTGTCAAAATCAAGTCTGGGCACATATCACAATCTGAGTTGGAAGGTGAACTGGTTGAAATTTACAGCAAGGATTGGCCATGGTAACTGAGAGAGATGGGGAAAGACAAGTTTCTGGTCAGGTTCCCTCCAAACAAGAGAGTTAGTGATATAGTGAACTATCCTTCTTTCAACCTCGGGGAAAGAAGGGGTCCAGGTTGAGGTTCAAGAGTGGAAAGGTGAAGTGGAGCCATACGGTGTTGGATCAGTTTGGATGGAGCTTAAAGGAATCCCTCCCAAATACCATCACTTTGGAAAACCTTTGCACAAGTTGTTTCCTCTTTTGGAATCTTGATGGATGTGGAATGGGCAAGCATCTTCAAGTCCTTTTATGGGCTGGTCAAAGTGAAAGTGGCATGCAGAGATAAGAAGAAGATCCCTGAAGCCAGGTTGTATGAGTTGGGTGTGAAACTGTATGTGATCAATGTTGACGGGAATTAAGACCAGTTTTGGTATACCCAGAAACCCGCCAACAGTCCTCGACAGAGGGAAGATAAGCATCACATGAGCATATTTATCACTAATAAAGTTCCACTTGTACTCTTAGCTTGTGAAATGCAGGGAAGATGGAAATAAGCCATGTGGGACCCAGAACCCACTGACCACCAAGCAGGGACCCTGACATTCTCCTGGATCCAAATGTGCCACAACTCAACATTCCAATCACTCAGCACATTGGTCTAAGGATCCACATAGAAGCAAGCAAGAATTCAAGTGAACTCAACTTCGGACAAGACTACACGTGACAAGTCAGGACAGCACCAGGGAGCTGCAGGTGGGCCAGGCTCACCAGAGCCAGGTCGGCCGACCTGGCCTTGGTGGCCTGCCACCTTGGCACTGCTCCCAAGCCACCCTAGACCTTCTAGAAGGGCAGTGGGACCCACAGGTCAGCTAGACCCTGGTCGGCCGACCTGCATGTGGGCCCACCCCAAGGTCGGTTCGCTTCCACCGACTTCCTACATGGTCTCCACGTGTCCTACACCGAGAATCGTCCATTCAAGTCGGTGGGAAGGTCGGTTTGATCCAACGGCAAGGAGGCAGCATCACACGGATCGCTGACGTGGCGGTGGAGTAACCCCTACTCCACCTCCACTATAAATACCCCCCTAGGCCTTCATCCCAAAGTGTCCCCAAGTAGTCCACAAGTGTGTTCTCAAGCTTAAGCTCTCTTGGGAGATCAAGAGTAGTGTAGTCTAGTCTAGAGTGGGAGTTAGAGTCGAGTCGAGCGAAGCTCGGGTCTCCGGAGTCGTCTTCTGGAGAATCTGGTATAGCTCTTGTACCTTTACTCTTCTAGTACTTTCTTAATATTAATATAGTCTTGCTTTACTTTATTGAGTCTTTACTTTGAGTACTTTACTTTAAGTATTTACTTAGTGCACTGCTATACTAGTATAATAGTGTTGTGTCTTAGTCCTTTTAGTGTAGAGTCTTAGCTAGTTTAGTGTTTAGATCCTTTGTGTGTGTTTCACTACCAACTGGGGCTGAGGCTACTTACGTGGTATCCGAAGTCATAAGACTAGAGTAAGCGAGGTGCTTAGGCTAGTGCTTATTAGTGGGTGCAACCTTTCCTTGATTGGTATATCCATTCACATTCCGACGTATATTAGCGGGAACGGCGAATCATGACAGGACTTCGTCTCCCTTTAGGTTCTACTTGCGTTGGGCTAGGTTTGTAGGGCGACCATAAGCCAAAGGTCCATTGGAGCAGGAGATGAACCCTCCTGCTTGTCAGTCGACTTCCCCTATCACACAGATTGTCTAGGCATTAGTTTAGTTGAGTTGTTACATTAGCAAGATTAGAACACAGAAGTATAGTTAGATACATAGGAGTTCATACTCACTCGTTGTCCTCCCACCTAGCTAGCTACCTACCAGTTACCTTTAGTCTATCACTCATATCCATTACAACCTATCCCCTTTATCAACACCGATAGCTTAGATTGGGTAGAACCACCACGAATATTCATTCACCCATTTACTAGAGAGTCTTAATCCGCTTTCCTGTGAGCGAACTATAAATATGACACTGCGGATACTGTTGGCGGTCCTTAACTCAGTTTTATACCCGCCAACTATAGGTCATTATGGGGGAAATAAATATTTTATATCACATATATCTTTACTATTGACCTAGTTCCACCCGTGCTTGGAGAAAATATTGTTTTGCAGAATGTACACCAAGTGCGGGAATTTCCGGAATAAAAGTACGCTTTTTTCGAAGGCGTAAAATAAGCTCAAGAGCAAGTGGGCCGTCCGGGGTCAAAATGGGCCAAAAGCACCAAAGCATGGATGCGACCCAGATGGCGGCCCGAGCCCCGCCGCCAGCTGGGCGGTCGGGCGGCGCCCCGCGCGACGCGCACAGGGCGCCGCGCCCCGGCCACCAGTGGGCCCGGCCAAAGGCGGTCGCCTCCTTCCATCTGGGGCATGACGGTTCCGCTGGTTATTTTACCTCCATACCCCTGAACCGCCTTCAGTGCCCTATAAATGAAGAGGAGAGGCCCCCCACCTCAACACACACCATTTAGAGCCATCTCTACACTTCTCACTTGTTCATTAGTCTTAGCATTAGTTCTTTGGAGCTAGGCAAAGCTACTTGGAGAGCTTGTCTCCAGGAAGAAAAGCTACACTCTTGGTATAAATCTATGGAGCATTCTTCCTTAGTCAAGTTCTCATTATATTTATATAGTCGTGCTTATGAACTAGAGTATAGTCTAGTACACGATATATTCTATGATCAAGAAATAGGCCATAGTTCTTGTGAGAGTTGTCCATCGTGTTCTACATTGTTCTTCATCGTTCGTGTGTTTTACTTGTTTAGATTAGATTATAGAAGAGGAATAGCGGTTCGATGTGCCTTTGGGTTTGCCTATGTTCTAGCTCGTCCATCCGTAGGGTGGGAGTCCCTGGGGGAATGTAGGTAGCTCCTTAGTATGCGGACGTGGTGTCCGGTGCGAGGAACCTTCGGATATGTCGGCATGCCACGGTTGAGGTGGTAGGCGGCGTGGTGGTGACCCTGTCCGTCCCTTGTAATCCCCACGTTCGCATGTTGAGTAGGAGTTCGTAAATGCCGCCATCGATTGTGCACAGCTTGCCGCGGTCTCCCCATATTCCTAGTCTATAGTCGAGTCTTGACTTGTATAACATGTGGAATTAGCTGTTCTAGCATTGACTATATAGGACCCGCTTTCGCTCCGCGTAGATTATTCTTTATTCTTTATTTTTATCTTTATTCCTTTGAGGTTGCTCTAAGTGTGTGTCCACTATCCAAACTACCATATACTTACCCCTATATAGCACATTGGTCGGTTTCTCCTCATGCTAGATATTGTATTCATACCCATGCTAGATTACTTAACTACCCCATGCCTTCCTTTGGGAAATTATAAATAACGATACCCGAATACTTAGGGTGAAATCTTTGCGACGATAGATCCGTGCGCTTGCGGATATTTATCTATTAGGATGTGATCTATCTCTCGGCAACACTCGCGTAGTTGCTAGAACCAGTTTCTAGTAATTATGCCGAGTAAAGCCATTTAGCGTTTCGCGCCGTTATCGAATCGGGCTCTAAGTCTATTTTGGTAATCGCGCTAAGAAACGCCAACAAGCATTTCTGGCGCCGTTTCGGGGAAGGCATGGAAGTTAAGGATCTAGCAGCATGGATATGCATACGATATATAAAATGAGAAACGACGGTGTCTATACGAGGCTAACTTTTATGTTTTCTCCTGTTGTGGATGAAAACAGGATAGTGCATGACCGGTTTCTCCCTACCGGAAAACTACAACTCAAATCCGGAAGCACTCCTAAGGAGGAAGAGGACTCGTGCCTTCTCCTCTTCTGCTCCGCCGATAGAGAAACCAGTCACCACCGCACCTACTACGCCGCACTCCATGGCCAAGTCCCTGCGCGAGTTCTCTGTCCCCAATGTTGCCAACGTGCCCACTGGGCCCGCTGTCAACGTAGGAGACAAGAACTTCGAGCTCAGGACTGGGCTCATTATCATGGTGCAGGCAAGTCCATTCTGTGGACTGCCTAGTGAGGACGCCAACGCACATCTTCAGCGTTTCTTGGAGATATGCGACACCATCATCATCAAGGATGTCGCACCTGATGCTATTAGGCTCGAGGCTCTTCCCTTTCTCCCTAGTGGGAAAGGCGAAGACTGGTTCTACAAGGACAAGGCCGCTGTTGACACATGGAGCAAGTGCTCCACCGCGTTCCTCGCTAAATTCTTCCCCATGGGCAAAACCAATGCCCCGCGGGGAAGAATCGCCAACTTCCGCGGACTCCGCCGGAACCCAACCATGAGGCATGGGAGAGGCTCCAGGAGTACATCCGGGAATGCCCTCACCATGGGATGGAAAGTTGGCCTGGTGCTCCGAACTTCTACAATGGGTTAACACCCATGTCGAAGGGGCACGGACGCCGCACGGCGGCGCTTTCCTATCATTGATGTTGATGGTGCTACGGCACCGATCAACAAAATGGTGGAAAACCAAGCTTGGGGGAGGACCGTGCTCCCACCAAGGGACAAAAAAGGCATGCATACCGTGAAGGAGGCCGATATGCTTGCCGCAAAAATAGACCTACTCTGAAGAAGATTGACGGTGGTGCCATAAATGATGCATCCGGCACCGTCAACGCCATGGACGCTCGCATGACGTGCGAGGTGCGTGGTGAAGCTGGACACTCGGGGAATGAGCGCCCGAGACCCGTGAAGAGGCCGCCTACCTCAACAATGGGTTTTGCCGGCAAGGAGGAGGGAATGGCTGGAATAACCAGTCCCGTCCTCCATTCCAAGGTAATTCGAATTACGCCTCCGGGTTTAATTCGAATCAACCTTCATTGAAGGACCGGTTTACGGCCAAGCCAAGATCAACGAAAATCTCACCAAAAAGATGATTCAAAATGACAAGATCTTGGAGAATATGAATAACAAGATAGAGGGCCTATCATCGCAGTCAAGAACCGGTGAGCTTCAATAAGATGATAGAGACCCAGCTCGCCCGGATTGCCGCGGAATCCCGACAAACGCCGACACGAGCGGGATCCGGGCAACCCGAGGTCCCGCCCGAGTCGATAAACATGGTCGCAACGGGGTTTGGTCACCCCTGTTAAGCCAAGCAAGCTTTGGAAAAAATAAGAGCACCGACAAAAAGCGGGTCGGTAAGTACTTTCTTGCTACTCGAAAAAAAAAAAGAAAAAAAAGGGGAGAAGATTTTTGGGAGACGAAGAGTAGATGAAAAAAAAAAGAAAGGAATAAAATAAAACTTCTTCTCGAAAAAAAAAAGAGAGAAGATTTTATTTTAGAAAAAAAAAATATTTGAATGGCCGGGCGGGATCACCAACGGCTAGCGCCAAGGGCTAGCCGTTGGCGCCCAACGGCCAAAGCGGAGCGGCAGCGGGGCCCGCCCCTGGCGCGCGCGCGCCGCTCCCTGCGAGGTGGGGCCACGCCGGCGCCAACGGCTCATGGCCGTTGGCCCTCCCCTTGGTCTTGGTGATTTCGGCTATAAATAGAGGGGGTGGCCGGGGTGCTCAAACCACCTCACATTCTCACACTCTCACTCTCTCCCACCTCCACTCTCCACACAACAAGCTTCCACTAGCAATCTTTGAGCAAGAGAGTAAGAGTTAGAGCTAGTCTCAGGTGTGGAAAATCGACTTCCACTAGTTCTTTCGCACCCGAGAGCTAGCCACCGGCATAGTCCGCCATGAGCGACTACGGTTCGTGGGGGTACGATGAGGCCTCGAGCTCTCACCAAGGTGCCCCTACGAGCCCGAGGTAGCCGAGGAGGCGGCGCCCGCAACCCCGAGCCCGGGGATCTACGCGGTCGACGCCCGTACCTCGACCCGGGAGGGAGAGCAGGAGCTGCAGAGGTACCATCGCCTCAAGGATCGGCTCTTCAACCACACGATGATCTACGACGCCGACCTTATCAAGAAGATAGGTATGGACACCGACTTCGACACCGTCTGGAAGGCGGTTGGTTGGGAAAACTTCGAGCCCATCGATGAGCAAGGTTCGCGTCTCTTGACCATCCAGTTTCTTTGCACACTCGATTATGATGATGAGCGTATTTTCTTCCGTTTATTTGGCACGGATTATTCTCTTACTTGGGGAGAACTCGCTCATCATCTAGGCTTTCACTACAAATGTGCAGTTAAGCTAGATGCATCTATCCCTGGTTTTGATCGTAATTCTTTTTGGGAAAAGATCTCGGGTAGGGTAGAAGTTGGACCTTTCAAACCCCGAACACTCGATCCAACACCCTACCCTTAGACTCATGCATCGCTGGATTTCCATGTCTTTGTTTCCTGCTGGCAAAATTAGATGGGTGCATTCGGTAGAACTTAAGCTTCTTTATGCCATAGTCCACAAGTTCAAGGTCGCTCCTGTGAAGGAGATGTGCCTTGACTGGCTAGACATGGTTAAGAAGTCTTATGCTATCGATTGCACCTCTATTGTTACTCGCATTACTAATGCCATAGGAGCACTAGATGGTAACGATGTTGAGTACATTCCCTTGATCGGCCGATTTGTGATTTACGTTCCCTAACCCGGGGACACACCTTGAAGGCCGATGGGAAAAACCATATCTGTTTCTTCTTTGCCGGTTATGTAAATAAGATTCGGTTACCTAACCCGAATCTCTATTTATATAACCGTGATGTGCTCACCTTTGATTTGAAGACTCCGGAAGAAGCACGCGGGGAAGAACAGATCCCGAGAGCCACTAGAGGAGGAGAGGCTTATGCACGGCGACTCCCCGCTCGCCGGATGCTCTGTGCAGCCTCCCCAAAGAAGTATGACTATGGTGGATGGGAGGCCTACCGGGGCTACGCAGCTACTCGGGATGGGAAAGTACCCCCCGGCCGGCACAGCCGCCGAGGGCATGGCCCGAGGTAGGGCCGACGAGTGGGAGCGGCGCAGAGGCGGTACACCGTCGACTCGCCACCACCGGAGCGAGAGCCGACGTTGGCCTCAATCAACGCCGCGTTGGACAGCTGCGCAGATCCGACGAACGACATCAGGAACACCCTAGGTGGTTTCATAGAGTCGACGACCCAGTGGCAGCAGCAGTACGGGCAGAGGTTCGACGATCTTGCCGAGCACCTCCGCATCCAGCAGGAGGAGCAGAGGGCCTACTGGAGGTCCCGGGGGATACAACCCGGGCCATGAGCTTCAGGATAAGCTTGGGGGAGGACCCCGTTGAGGTACTGCATTACATATTTAATTTCTAGCAATTTAATTTTTATTAGCATGTTTAAATTCAAGTTTCTTGCATCAAAAAAAAATTACTTTTATAATTCCATTCCATATATGTGCTATGAAATGTTTAGTTCCACCCATGTTGAAATGATTGGTTGCTGTTTTATGTCTCGTTTGTACTTGCCTAGAATAGAGTTTTCTCTAATATTTGGGTTTATCGGCTTTACATTATCATACTCTAGAAACTTGATTTAGTGGGTTGCATACAATTACTCTCATCTAGGTTATTGCGCGATATGATATAGTGACTTAGACCACAGCAATGAAACGTCCCCTTGAGAAAACCTGATGTCCGGAGTATTTTGTTTCAAAAATTTTTTTCAAAAAAAACAATAGTTCCTCAGTGATCGCGAAATACCCACCAGAGCCATATGATCCATCTATAGCATAAAGAACCTTCATACGCTGCTTGTTCGTACATTGAGTTCGGTCGAATTGCTACCGACGTGAGATTATGACTCTACACCCATGATTGAAGATCCACTTGTACCCACCAAATAAAAGCCAACTCTTACAATGAGAGTTGCGCACCACATGCACCCAACCACCATCCGCCGGCCCTACACTAAGAGTCGCGCATCATTTTGCCGACCCTTACCCTGAGGATCGTGCACCCCTCTTGTAGTTGAAAAATTCCTCCATGCATTGTTCATCATGACATCTCTATCCACCACATCCTTTCCATCAATAAATTTTTGGGCTATGTTCTTAGTCAGAAAAAAAAAAAGGAGAGTGAAAAAAAAAGTGGAAAAGAAAAGAGAAAAGAAATGAGAGATTGTTTTAGTAGACAAACGGGAAAAACCTTAGATCCCCGTTCAAAAAAAAAAAAAATTAGAGAGTAAATATAGATGTTCTTGATAGCCCATCTTTTTCTCATCACATTCATCAATAAAAGAGAACATGTCATGATGCATGGAGACCCAAAAATACCACAAAAATTAGGAATCATCTTTTATTCCAACCACACACTTGCACATCTCAATCAAGGTGTATAGCTTAATCTTCGTAAGGTTCAATCCTTGACCTTACAACATATGTGATGCAAGTATGCCCACTTACATACCTACCCAAAACTCCACTCTCAGCTTTAGTGGTAGGAAGAAGGCAAGTTGAAAATGCCTTTGGTGAGGTTACTATACACTTTGAGCGATCGAGTGGGTCATTTGAGGAACTTGGTTTATTTATAAAAACTTACAAAACCTCCGGATGAAAGTTGATCTTGGGACGAATGAAAAGCACCGGTCTTTGAACTGTTCTATTTTGCAATCGCCCAAGACTTGAGAAAATTAGAAGCCCCACTCCATCGGGAATCATAGAGTAGATACAATTGCCGATTTATCCAAATAGCAAGTAGAACGCTCTCTTCTAGCTTGTACACTTGAGATATAATCGGCATCGTAGCAACCCCGATCAACAACCCAAAGCCAAGACTTGCTCGGGACGAGCAAGGGGTAAGCTTGGGGATCTTGTTGGCGGTCCTTAACTCGTTTTATACCCGCCAACTATAGGTCATTATGGGGGAAATAAATATTTTATATCACATATATCTTTACTATTGACCTAGTTCCACCTGTGCTTGGAGAAAATATTGTTTTGCAGAATGTACACCAAGCGCAGGAATTTCCGGAATAAAAGTACGCTTTTCAGAAGGCGTAAAATAAGCTCAAGAGCAAGTGGGCCGTCTGGGGTCAAAATGGGCCAAAAGCACCAAAGCATGGATGCGACCCGAGATGGCGGCCCAGCCCACTCGCCAAAGGCGGTCAGGGCGCGCCGCCCCCAGCGCGAGCGCGCAGGGCGCGCGCGCGCGGCCCCGCCGGTGGGCCCGGCCAAAGGCGGTCGCCTCCTTCCATCCGGGGGCATGACGGTTCCGCTGGTTATTTTACCTCCATACCCCGAACCGCCTTCGAGTGCCCTATAAATGAAGAGGAGAGGCCCCCCACCTCAACACACACCATTTGGAGCCATCTCTACACCTCTCACTTGTTCATTAGTCTTAGCATTAGTCCTTTGGAGCTAGGCAAAGCTACTTGGAGAGCTTGTCTCCAGGAAGAAAAGCTACACTCTTGGTATAAATCTATGGAGCATTCTTCCTTAGTCAAGTTCTCATTATATTTATATAGTCGTGCTTATGAACTAGAGTATAGTCTAGTACACGATATATTCTATGATCAAGAACTAGGCCATAGTTCTTGTGAGAGTTGTCCATCGTGTTCTACATTGTTCTTCATCGTTCGTGTGTTTTACTTGTTTAGATTAGATTATAGAAGAGGAATAGCGGTTCGATGTGCCTTCGGGTTTGCCTATGTTCTAGCTCGTCCATCCGTAGGGTGGGAGTCTGGGGGAATGTAGGTAGCTCCTTAGTATGCGGACGTGGTGTCCGGGTGCGAGGGAACCTTCGGATATGTCGGCATGCCACGGTTGAGGTGGTAGGCGGCAGGTGGTGACAGCCCTGTCCGTCCCTTGTAATCCCCCACGTTCGCATGTTGAGTAGGAGTTCGTAAATGCCACCATTGACTGGCAGACCAGTTGCCGCGGTCTCCCCATATTCCTAGTCTATAGTCGAGTCTTGACTTGTATAACATGTGGAATTAGCTGTTCTAGCATTGACTATATAGGACCAGCCTGCTCCGCGTAGATTATTCTTTATTCTTTATTTTTATCTTTATTCCTTTGAGGTTGCTCTAAGTGTGTGTCCACTATCCAAACTACCATATACTTACCCCTGTATAGCACATTGGTCGGTTTCTCCTCATGCTAGATATTGTATTCATACCCATGCTAGATTACTTAACTACCCCATGCCTTCCTTTGGGAAATTATAAATAACGATACCCTGAATACTTCCGGGTGAAATGCTGCGACGATAGATCCGTGCGCTTGCGGATATTTATCTATTAGGATGTGATCTATCTCTGGCAACACTCGCGTAGTTGCTAGAACCAGTTTCTAGTAATTATGCCGAGTAAAGCCATTTAGCGTTTCTGGCGCTGTTATCAGAATCGGGCTCTAAGTCTATTTTGGTAATCGCGCTAAGAAATGCCAACAGATACTCACCTGGTTGAAGTGCTACAGCGGTACCTGTGCGCTTGCAGAGTTACCCTTGGTACATCTTGCGTTATCACTAGAGTCTAGCCTTGCTTAGCATTCCTAGGCTGTTGCCTGAGGAGGAATTGTGACACCCTCTCTCTGGTAATAGTTTGGGCCAGCAGTAAGCATTGCTACCAGGCGCCAGTCGTGATTATCCTTACTCTAGTTGATTGCGCTAAGAAATACCAACAATCAACATTAAGATTGTGGAGGAAGAAGGAACTGGAACTGGTCCTGGAATGGGTCCTGGAGGAGATGATGATAGTGGGGATGGCAAGAAGCAGGATAACACCAAGCAAGATGAACCTAAGAGCAGCAATAGCAAGAATCCAGAGATGGCTGAAAAGGACAAGTCAAGGGAGAACAATATGCATGAGGGTCTGGTGGGGGTCTACATCCCTTAACCAGACATATCACCAAATGTGGGATCAGGACAAAGTTCTGAAAATGCTGATGGAGGAGGAAGAGAAGAAAGAGCAGTGCAAGCAGGGGGAAGAGCCAAATCTAAACACAAAAACCAAGTCAGTTTGGGATGAGGAGCTATTGATAGCTCCTGAACATCAGGCTTGGTGCTTTGAAGGACAAGTGGACATGCTGATGACAGCTGACAAGACAGAGAGGAAGGGTATGGATACAATGCTGGAGTCTGACAACAAGGAGTTGACTCCTTATGATTCTTATATAGACTAGTGGGTAGAGAAAGGGAAAATGGAGACTACTCCTAATAAGATTATCAACATGGAGGGGACTTTAACAAAGGACAGTATGGGATTAATCCCTGACAACAAGACAACAGCTTCTGAGAACAACTTCCAGCAGGGTTTTATAACACCCAATCCATCCATTAGGATGGACTCTGATTCCAGAGGTGTGGGACAGAAAATCCTGAGTTTAATTGAGGATGAAACTCAGCATTCTAAGTGGGAGGAGTTCAGAAGACAAGCTATTTTAGGGACATCTGAAGATGTTTCTTCTCTATTGAAGAAGATGGAGTTAGAAGATTCTGATGAGGATTATGACTTGCTAGATGATGTGAATGAAGAAGGGAATGAACAAGAGGAAGGAGTTACCCTGGCAGAAATGGACACTTATCAAAGGGAAGAAGATACTTTAGCTGTCAGAGTGGAAGAAGCCCTCAAGAAGAACGTGCAGAAGAGGAAATCTAAGTGGGGTCCCATTGAGAGGATGCCAAGACCAAGGAGGGGGAAGGAAGATGGAAAGACTGATCTGCAAAAGGCTCAGGAACTAGCAAAGAGGAGGAGCTTAGAAACAGGTACAAACTTTGAATCCTTTGCTTATGAAAGCAATGATTCTCTTTACCGAAAGCTGGTTGTGTAAATATTAAACTTGGCGAGAATGATACCGATGCTAGTATGTTAGTTGAAAAATTAAAAAAAATGAAAAGGCTTGTAGAGATCGTTTGAAAAAGATAACCCCGAGGTTAATCTCCCTGGTGAATTGAATATTGAGCAAATAGCTTTAGAATTCCCACCTTTAGGTGGATAGGTTAATTGTGAAAATTCTAGTAGTCAGTCCTTGGCTAACCAAGAATTGATTGGCGATGCCTTTGAAGGCAACAAAAAACTAAAAGAGGTTGTTAAATGTCGACAAACTTAGGAGTTTTTTGGAATGTAAGGTGCTTAAATAAGGAAGGTAGATTACAATGTATTACAGATTTTGTTAATGATAACAAACTAGACTTTGTGGGTTTTCAAGAAACTAAGAAAGAACTCTTTGAAGAGTCCTTTTTGAGGTACATTCACCCTGATTTTAATTGGAGTTATCTTCCTGCTAATGGCACAGCTGGTGGTGTCCTAGTAGGAGTAAATGATAAGAAATTTGAACCAATTGCTTGGAAAGTGGGTAAATTTTATGTGGCTGGTATGTTAAAGAACCACCATGACAATCTTATATGGAGATTGGTGGTGGTATATGGTTCCCCATATGATCAGGGGAAAGAGGACTTTATTTTAGAACTAGATGGTCTCCTAGCTAACTAGGAAGGACCAACAATTCTTGGGGGGGACCTCAACATTACCTTAAAATCTGAGGAAAAAATACAGGGAACATTAATCAAAGATGGGCAGATGCTCTGCAAGATTTGATAAATAAGTGGGGGTTGATGGAGCTCAAAAACTCTTCTAGAAGCTATACTTGGACTAATAATCAGGACTCCCTATGATGTCTGCACTAGATAAAGTGTTTTGCACTACAAATTTTGAACAAAAGTTCCCTTTAGCTTATGTCTCTACCAGGGCTAGAGGAGTGAGTGATCACGTCCCTTTAATCCTTAATCTAGGCAATAGGGTTCCTAAGAGCCCTAGCCTTTTTAGATTTGAAAAATGGTGGCTTGAGCAACCAGATTTCAAAGGAGTAGTCCATAAAATATGGAATACACCTTGTGCTTTTGATAACCCTATGGATATTTGGCAATTCAAGACTAGACTTTTTAGGAAGAAGGTGAAGGGATGGGCTGCTAACATTAATGCTAGCATTAGGAAAGAGAAACAGGAGCTGCTGATGGAGTTTGACATATTAGACATGACTCAGGAGGAAAGGGTGTTAACACCTGATGAAAAAAGGAGAATGAAAGATATTACAAAAGACTTAGAGGCTATCTGGAGATTGGAAGAGATCAAAGTCAAACAGAGATCAAGAGACAGGTTGATTAAGGAGGAGGATAAAAACACAGCTTACTTCCAAGCTATGGCTAATCAAAGAAACAGAAAGAAAAGAATTTTGGGTCTGGAGACCCCTGAAGGTTGGGTGGAGGATAATGGGAAAATGCTAGATCATGCTATAGATTTTTATAAAAATTTGTTTGGTCAAGAAGAACAAAATGGAGTTCATCTTGATGATGAATTTTGGGATGAAGATGAGAAAGTTACTAACTTAGAAAATGAGCTGTTGGAAGCTGATTTTTCCGAGGAGGAAGTTAGGATAGCGGTGTTTGAATCTTATCGATGGGGCTCCTGGCCCGATGGCTCGCCTTTCAAGTTCTACCAACATTTCGGGATGTAATAAAAAAGGATCCGATAGCCCCGGTAAATTGCTTTGGTAGGGAGGACATTAATTTAGAGAGACTCAATTATGGGATGATTACTTTGATCCCTAAGGAACCGAAGCAAAAAATCTAAAGAAATTTAGGTCTATTAGCTTATTGAACCGTAGTTTCAAGATCTTTGGCAAGTTTGTTGAATAATAGGTGATAGGGGTAGTAGACAGACGCATTGGTTCTTTGCCAACCAAACTGCCTTTATAAAGGGCGAGATACATTCTTGAGAGTGTTGTAGCTGCTCATGAGATTGTCCATGAGATTCATAGGAAACATGAAAAAGGAGTGATCCTAAAGTTGGATTATGAAAAAGCTTACGACGGAGTAAGCTAGAGCTTCCTTGAGGAAATGCTCGGGGCAAGAGGTTTTGGAGAAAAATGGATTCATTGGATTGGGAAAGTAGTGAAAGGTGGTTCTCTTTGTATAAGAATGAATAATGAGAACAAGTAAATTCTTTAAACCCGGAAAAGGTTTAAGACAAGGAGATCCTTTATCTCCTCTTCGTTTAACTGGGTAGCCGATGTGTTTACAAGGATGCCGATGAAAGCAAAGCTAGAGTAGGGTTGATCAAGGGTTTACCGCCACAAGTGAGAGAGGGGGTGATTAGTACGCAATATGCGAGATGATACCCTGCTATTCCTAGAAGATGATTTGGAAAAGGCTGGCTCTTTGAAATAGCTTTTAGTTTGTTTTGAAAAGATGTCAGGTATGAACATAAATTATGACAAGAGTGACTTGATCACAATGGGTTTAGGGGAGGATGAAACCAATGCCTATGCAAAGCTATTTTGCTGCAAGAAGAGTGACTTCCCCATAAAATACTTAGGGGTTCCTTTACACTATACAAAACTGAGAAAGCAGGACCTACAACCTGTGATTGACAAGATAATAAAGAGAATTGCTGGGTGGAGAGGGAGACTTTTATCTTATGCTGGGAGGTTAACCTTACTGAAAGCTTGCTTATCAAGTATTCCTGTTTACTTGATGTCTGTCATAAAATTTCCTAAATGGGCAATACAAATGATCAATTCTTAGCTGGGCCATTTTCTGTGGAATGATGATATAAATCATCAAAAATTCCATCTTACTAAGCGGCAACTTGTTTCCTTAAGGAAAGAGCATGGAGGTCTTGGAGTTTTAGATATGAGAAGTCTAAACCTATCCTTATTAGGGGCCTGGATCTCTAGATACCAACTAAGCACTGATGCCATTTGGAAAGATATCATAGACTTCAAATATAAAACCAACAAACCAAATATTCTGTGCTGTAATGCTGATGGGGCATCTCCTTTCTGGAAAGGGGTTGTCTGGGCTATGCAAGCTGCCTTATTGGGGGTGAAATGGAAGTTAGGAAATGGAAGAAAAGTTAGATTTTGGAAAGATGTATGGATAGGTAATGTGAGCTTAGCTACAGTCTATTTGCCCCTGTATGTTATAAATGAACAACAGGGTAAAACAGTGGCTGAGGTATGGGATGGGGATACTCTGATGCTCTCTTTTAGGAGAACAGTAGATACTAGAGGGATGGAAATGTGGTATGAATTGGTTAGTTTAATGGAAACAGTTACTTTTGATGAGGACGAAGACCATATTATTTGGAACTTCACCTCTTCAAGAAAGTATAATGGGCAAGCTTTATATGCCATAATTAACTATAGGGGGATTGTTCCCCTGTATATTAGCTCTATCTGGAAACTGTCAATACCCCCTAGGGTCCAATTTTTCTCGTGGTTGCTTTCCAAAGATAAACTGCTAACAAGGGTTAACCTAGCAAAAAGGAAACATCTAGATGATATTTCATGCTTGTTTTGTGCAGAAACAGAGTTTACTGTCCACCTTTTCTTTGAGTGTTGGTGGCAAAACAGGTCTGGCAATTGGTGAACACTTTCTTTAATACCCAGATTGGTACTAGTTTTGAATCTATGGCTAGCTTATGGGTGGCTAACAAAAAGTTCGATGCTGTTAATACTGTTACTTCTGCTATCTTGTGGACTCTGTGGAAACTAAGAAATGAAATATGCTTTCAGGGTGCTATGTGGATGGGAATGGAAAAGGTGCTGCTAAGGATCTCAAAGATGCTGGGGAGATGGATATCCTCAAGGAAGACACCAAGGTGCAAGTGCTGGCATTCATCAGAATGGTGGAGTCACAAGCAAGCTCGCCTGCTCGACTCCAGTGGACGCCGGGAAGGACAGAGTCATCATCAGGGTGGGAACGATCGGTTGCTCAGCCTATGTCGGAGGTGTCCCCAGATTAGTTTGAGAGGATGAGTCAGTTGCATTCTCAAGTCGGCACATTTGGAGATAGTGTTGAAGGATCTCTAGATCCCTTCGTTCAGTTTTCAGTTTTAGTTCCTTAGAACTCTGCTGACTTGTTGCGGGCGCGCGTACGCGGATGCTGTAAACGCTGTTTGGCTTTTTGTAATACAAAAGCGAGGGAAACCCTTTTCTCTAAAAAAAAAACTTGTGACCTGCGAAAAAACAATCACGACAAAAGAACTCTACATTCGGGAGGGCCCTCTACGACTAGGACGAAGCATCCTGTTTGATGCACCCAGCTAAAATTTAGCTAGCTTTAGCCAGCTAAAAGTTGTCTCGGGTAAACTTTAGCTGAGGTACTTAGATCCTTCAGCTAGAATCAACTAAACTTTAGCTAGGTTTAATTGGGTTGAAACAATTAAACTCAAAACTTTAGTTGGTTTTTTAGCTGTGCCGTTTAGATCCCTAGCAGGCCCTAAGGCTACTAGATAGGATAATTCTTTGTGCATTTTCCACATCTATATATAAAAAGGATATATAGTCGGATCAAAGAATGTTTCCATTTGAAATGGCTTAGGATAATTGTTTGTACATTTTCTGTCTCTCAGACACCGCTTGGATTTGGTTGAACCACACGGACCATGCAACCTAAATTCTTGGACCAAAGAGAATCCCAATGGATTAGTGGCAATGAAATCTTCAAGCTTGAGATGGAATACACGAACCACTAAGTCAGACCTGTCACTGGGCTCTGTCCTGGTTCAAACTGAATTCCTTCTATGATCTTAGGCCACTTAGAAAGTTAGAATTGCAGGAATACCCGAACCACTAGATGCATCATGATTGTGATGATTCAGGTACACTATGTATTCATCATTACAACAACATTTACTACCTTGGTTGGACATTGTCGTTCTATGATATCATGCAACTTCCTGAAAGATGATTCAGTTTTCCATTGACTATGTTTGATCATTATTCATTATACTACTTATTTTCCAGGAAATCATAACCTGAAGTTGAAGGTCAAGGAGATCACAGAGATTTCTGAAAAAGGATGTCATGATGATCTGCAATTGTTTTAAGAGCAGGACAACGAAAACTGAGGAAATATATTTGGACCTTCTGAAGACTCATTGCTTGGCCACAGACCTCAGCGACAGGAGGCAGAAAATTATGACACATCGCTTATGAATTGGAACAGGAAATATGCAAAGTTTTTCAGGGTTAAATTTTGAAGGGCTTCTATCCCAGTTGCAATAGGCTGGAAACTGGAAGCAGTACAGCTCCATAGAAGTTATTATTCTGCAATGTGGGTATGGGCAACTGTAGAGGACACATTTTCAGATTATATTTAAGAACATGTGATTGCAGATTAAGTGTTTCCTTAGATCTTTTCATGTTCTGTTTATTGTTGATTTGCTTCAAGATGAATACCGAAATGTCCTACCACCTGCGATTCAATGCTGGAATACTGCAATCAAACAGGCTTTAACCACTAAGAAAAAAAGACAGTACAAGTGAACATCCTTAAACTTTTTTTTTTTGAGAGGAAACATCCATAAACTTGTACAATGGACAACACATCAACGAAACCAGTCATGACTAGAACAGTCGCAATATTCAGGAAACACACAGCCGAACCAATGGAGCATCAGATTCTCAAGGGGCATTGAGTTGCTGGCGTGGCGTCACTTTGATGCTGGGTGCACGGTCTTCTTCTCCTTGATTGGCGGCTCTGGATAAGATGATCGCGCAATCAGCCATTTGATAAACAAAATTCAGAGTTACTGCTTAGAGGAATGGAGTGTGAGAAAGAATAGAGTGGATTACTTGAGATGAGGGCCTTGGGGCGGTCCTTTAAGAGGATCTTGTGCCGGATGATGCCGATGACCTCCAGCTCCACCTCCGGTGGCTCCTGCTCCCCGCAACCAGCATTCGTCGTCTTTTTTTTTTTTTTTTTTTTTTTTTTTTTTTTTTTTTGCAACCACGCCCGCCCCTGCTAGACGTGTATTTCATTAAGAAGAATAGAATCCAACCCACAGTTACAAGAGCTTGCGTTAACCAAGGTTACCGCAGTAAACCTCACCCCTCCACTCAAAACAAATAAAGGACTACATTGGTAAACCATGGGCTTCCGAACAGGTAGCAACGCAGCTAGCCGCCTATTGCATGCCAAGCACCACATCTCCGCTTCTTCCTGGATCTGCCGCGCAAGCTGCCTGGCGTCCGTCCGCAAACCATCAAACGTTCGCATGTTTCTTTCCTTCCACAGCCTCCAACCGACTAGGAAGAACAAAGAGTCGAAACCCCCTCGGCGTTCTCGCGACAGCAAACGCCGAGTATCCAGCCACCATGGGATGGGCTCACCCTGTGGGTCAAAAACGAACCCACTCCCAGAAATCCAGCTCGAACAATGATGCCATACCTCTCTGCTGAACACGCAGCCCACGAGGATATGGTCCATGGATTCCACTTCTTGGTCACAAAACACGCACGATGCCGAGTCCTGAAGTCCATGCCTGAACCGCCGCTCCGCCGTCCAACAGCGACCATGCAGTACAAGCCAAAAGAAGAAACGCACTCTGGGCAGCGCCGCCGTCTTTCACATTTGCTTGGCACCACTAGGGATGGTAGCGCCAAGGAACATGGCGCCATAAGCACTGGCGGTCGAGTAACTGTTGTCCGGCGACGGCGTCCACATGAAGGAGTCCGGCACGTCTGTCAGCTGCACCTGTTCCAACAAGTCATAGAGAGCAGATACCTCAACAAGCATCAGCATGGTCACGGTACCAGTAAAGTGCTCCGTCCAAGCATGCTGCGGCAGCGCCTCAGCCATCGTTGCCCTCCGCTTTCTAGGCCTCACCGCTGCGAAGACAGTTGGCGCTAGATGTTGGACGGACGTACCATTCAGCCATGGGTCCGTCCGGAAGAAAATTGATCTTCCATCGCCGAGCTGAAACGACATCGCCGCTGTTGGCGGTCCTTAACTCAGTTTTATACCCGCCAACTATAGGTCATTATGGGGGAAATAAATATTTTATATCACATATATCTTTACTATTGACCTAGTTCCACCTGTGCTTGGAGAAAATATTGTTTTGCAGAATGTACACCAAGTGCAGGAATTTCCGGAATAAAAGTACGCTTTTCGAAGGCGTAAAAAAAGCTCAAGAGCAAGTGGGCCATCCGGCGTCGAAATGGGCCAAAAGCACCAAGCATGGATGCGACCCGAGATGGCGGCCCAGCCCACCCGCCAAAGGCGGTCGGGGCGGCGCCACAGCGCGAGCGCGCACTGGGCGCGCGCGCCCCGGCCGCCGCCAGGGGGCCCGGCCAAAGGCGGTCGCCTCCTTCCATCCGGGGCATGACGGTTCCGGGTTATTTTACCTCCATACCCCCGAACCGCCTTCAGTGCCCTATAAATGAAGAGGAGAGGCCCCCACCTAAACACACACCATTTGGAGCCATCTCTACACTTCTCACTTGTTCTTTAGTCTTAGCATTAGTCCTTTGGAGCTAGGCAAAGCTACTTGGAGAGCTTGTCTCCAGGAAGAAAAGCTACACTCTTGGTATAAATCTATGGAGCATTCTTCCTTAGTCAAGTTCTCATTATATTTATATAGTCGTGCTTATGAACTAGAGTATAGTCTAGTACACGATATATTCTATGATCAAGAACTAGGCCATAGTTCTTGTGAGAGTTGTCCATCGTGTTCTACATTGTTCTTCATCGTTCGTGTGTTTTACTTGTTTAGATTAGATTATAGAAGAGGAATAGCGGTTCGATGTGCCTTCGGGTTTGCCTATGTTCTAGCTCGTCCATCCGTAGGGTGGGAGTCCGGGGAATGTAGGTAGCTCCTTAGTATGCGGACGTGGTGTCCGGTGCGAGGAACCTTCGGATATGTCGGCATGCCACGGTTGAGGTGGTAGGCGGCGGTGGTGACAGCCCGTCCGTCCCTTGTAATCCCCCACGTTCGCATGTTGAGTAGGAGTTCGTAAATGCCGCCATCGACCGGCACCAGCTTGCCGCGGTCTCCCCATATTCCTAGTCTATAGTCGAGTCTTGACTTGTATAACATGTGGAATTAGCTGTTCTAGCATTGACTATATAGGACCCGTCGCTCCGCGTAGATTATTCTTTATTCTTTATTTTTATCTTTATTCCTTTGATGTTGCTCTAAGTGTGTGTCCACTATCCAAACTACCATATACTTACCCATGTATAGCACATTGGTCGGTTTCTCCTCATGCTAGATATTGTATTCATACCCATGCTAGATTACTTAACTACCCCATGCCTTCCTTTGGGAAATTATAAATAACGATACCCCGAATACTTCCGGGTGAAATCTTTGCGACGATAGATCCGTGCGCTTGCGGATATTTATCTACTAGGATGTGATCTATCTCTGGCAACACTCGCGTAGTTGCTAGAACCAGTTTCTAGTAATTATGCCGAGTAAAGCCATTTAGCGTTTCTAGCGCTGTTATCGAATTGGGCTCTAAGTCTATTTTGGTAATCGGCGAGAAACGCCAACAAGCATTTCGGCGCCGTTGCCGGGGAAGGCATGGAAGTTAAGGATCTAGCAGCATGGATATGCATACGATATATAAAATGAGAAACGACAGTGTCTATATAGGCTAACTTTTATGTTTTCTCCTGTTGTGGATGAAAACAGGATAGTGCATGACCGGTTTCTCCCTACCGGAAAACTACAACTCAAATCCGGAAGCACTCCTAAGGAGGAAGAGGACTCGTGCCTTCTCCTCTTCTCGCTCCGCCGACAGAAAAACCACCACCGCACCTACTACGCCGCACTCCATGGCCAAGTCCTGCGCGAGTTCTCGTCCCCAATGTTGCCAACGTGCCCACCGGGCCCGCCGTCAACGTAGGAGACAAGAACTTCGAGCTCGGGGATCGGGCTCATTACCATGGTGCAGGCAAGTCCATTTGTGGAATGCCTAGTGAGGACGCCAACGCACATCTTCAGCGTTTCTTGGAGATATGCGACACCATCGTCATCAAGGATGTCGCACTTGATGCTATCAGGCTCAGGCTCTTCCCTTTCTCCCTAGTGGGAAAGGCGAAGACCTGGTTCTACAAGGACAAGGCCGCTGTTGACACATGGAGCAAGTGCTCCACCGCGTTCCTCGCTAAATTCTTCCCCATGGGCAAAACCAATGCCCTGCGGGGAAGATCGCCAACTTCCAGGGAATTCGGCTGGAACCCATCCCCGAGGCATGGGAGAGGCTCCAGGAGTACATCCAGGAATGCCCTCACCATGGGATGGAAAGTTGGCCGGTGCTCGTAACTTCTACAATGGGTTAACACCCATGTCGAAGGGGCACTGACGCCGCAGCTGGCGGCGCTTTCCTATCATTGACTGTTGATGGTGCTACGGCACTGATCAACAAAATGGTGGAAAACCAAGCTTGGGGGAGGACCGTGCTCCCACCAAGGGACAAAAAGACATGCATACCGTGAAGGAGGCGGATATGCTTGCCGCAAAAATAGACCTACTCCTGAAGAAGATTGACGGTGGTGCCATAAATGATGCATCTGGCACCGTCAACGCCATGGACGCTCGCATGACGTGCGAGGTCTGTGGTGAAGCTGGACACTCGGGGAATGAGCGCCCCGAGGCCCGTGAAGAGGCCGCCTACCTCAACAATGGGTTTTGCCAAGCGGCAAGGAGGAGGGAATGGCTGGAATAACCGGGCCCCGTCCTCCATTCCAAGGTAATTCGAATTACGCCTCCGGTTTAATTCGAATCAACCTTCATTGAAGGACCTGGTTTACGGCCAAGCCAAGATCAACGAAAATCTCACCAAAAAGATGATTCAAAATGACAAGATCTTGGAGAATATGAATAACAAGATAGAGGGCCTATCATCGTGCCGGTCAAGAACCAGTGAGCTTCAATAAGATGATAGAGACCCGGCTTACCCAAGTTAGGCGACACTCGCCCAAAACCGGGGACAAGGATGCCAAGGCCGAGCTGAAATCGGTAACAACAAGGGAGGAAGGTCCACAAGTGACCCGCCATACCCCGACCAAGCGGCATCGGGAAGGCAGAGCTCAAAACAGAGGGAACCTCCGTAGAGGAAGAGCCGCAAGAAGCTACACCAACAGGAGCGACACTAGACTATCCCGATACAACCGGCCTACCGTTCCCCACCAAAACCAAGAAGATGATCGGATGAACAATTCGCACGCTTCGTTGAGATGATAGGGAAGGTACATGTGAGCGTCCCACTCATGGACGTCTTGCATGTCCCTTCTTATGCAAGATATGTGAAAGATATCATCAACAACAAGCGTCCTCTACCATCCACGAGATGGTCAACCGACGGAGGAATGCGGCAAGAAGAATACTTAACCATTTGCACGAGAAGAGAAAGGACCCTGGATGCCCAACCATCACTTGTTCAATCGGGGGCCAACGGTTTGACCATGCTCTTTGTGATCCGGGGGCCGCGTGAGCGTCATGCCAAAAACAGTCTTTGACAAATTGGATTGCACACAGCTTGCACCAACAACCATGACACTCCAGCTGGCCGACTCCTCCATTCGCTACCCTGCAGGGATTGCTGAGGACATCCCGGTAAAAATCCGAGGGTACTTCGTGCCAGTTGACTTCGTGGTGCTAGACATGGAACTTACCAAAGAGACCCCTCTCATCCTTGGGAGGCCATTCTTAAGCACCGCTGGAGCCCAAATAGATGTTGGAGCTGGAGAAATTTGCTTCAACATAAATGGCCAGGAGGAGAAGTTTGAATTTCGACCCCGCAAGCAGGAACAATGCAACATGATCCGTATCAAATACGGACCAAACACTCAAGGCATACGGGAGGTCAAAATCCACCCCCAGGACTTCACAAGCAAGCCAAGGAAAGAAAATAAGGAGAAGCCAAAAGCAACTCCTAAAAAGGAGCAAAAGGCTGTGACACGCCCTAAGAAAAAGAAATCCGCTCCTAAACAAAAGGGCAAGAAAGAAGAAGTTTCCACACCACCAAAGAAGGTGGTGCGAAGGGACAGGAAGAACCAACCCTGCACCACCCAAGGTTATCAAGATGGAGTGGAGACCCAAGAAGCCATCAAGCAACAACGGACATGCCATCCCCGAGCACAAAGGTGGAGGATGTCCCGCCCAAACAGAAGATCAACCCTGGGCCATGAGTTGCAGGATAAGCTTGGGGGAGGACCCCCATTGAGGTACCTGCATTGCATATTTAATTTCTAGCAATTTAATTTTTATTAGCATGTTTAAAATCAAGTTTCTTGCATTGGAAAATTCAAAAAAAAAAGAGAAAAGAAAAAAAATTACTTTTATAATTCCATTCCATATATGTGCTATGAAATGTTTAGTTCCACCCATGTTGAAATGATTGGTTGCTCTGTTTTATGTCTCGTTTGTACTTGCCTAGAATAGAGTTTTCTCTAATATTTGGGTTTGTTGGCTTTACATTATAATGCTCTAGAAACTTGATTTAGTGGGTTGCATACAATTACTCTCATCTAGGTTATTGCGCGATATGATATAGTGACTTAGACCACAGCAATGAAACGTCCCCTTGAGAAAACCTAATGTCCGGAGTATTTTGTTTCAAAAATCTTCAAAAATAATAGTTCCTCAGTGATCGCGAAATACCCACCAGAGCCATATGATCTATCTATAGCACAAAGAACCTTCATACGCTACTTGTTCGTACATTGAGTTCGGTCGGATTGCTACCGACGTGAGATTATGACTCTACACCCATGATTGAGATCCACTTGCACCCACCAAATAAAAGCCAACTCTTACACTGAGAGTTGCGCACCACATGCACCCAACCACCATCCGCCGGCTCCTACACTAAGAGTCACGCATCATTTTGCCGACCCTTACACTAAGGATCGCGCACCCTCTCTCTTGTAGTTTGCAAAATTTTTCCATGCATTGTTCATCATGACATCTCTCTCCACCACATCCTTCCCATCAATAAATTTTTGGGCTATGTTCTTAGTCAGAAAAAAAAAGAGAGAGTGAAAAAAAAAAAGAAGAAGAAGAAGATTGTTTTAGTAGACAAACGGGAAAAACCTTAGATCCCCGTTAAAAAAAAATTAGAGAGTAAATATAGATGTTCTTGATAGCCCATCTTTTCTTCATCACATTCATCAATAAAAGAGAGCATGTCATGATGCATGGAGACCCAAAAATACCACAAAAATTAGGAATCATCTTTCATTCCAACCACACACTTGCACATCTCAATCAAGGTGTATAGCTTAATCTCCGTAAGGTTCAATCCTTGACCTTACAACATATGTGATACAAGTATGCCCACTTACATACCTACCCAAAACTCCACTCTCAGCTTTAGTGGTAGGAAGAAGGCAAGTTGAAAATGCCTTTGGTGAGGTTACTATACACTTTGAGCGATCGAGTGGGTCATTTGAGGAACTTGGTTTATTTATAAAAACTTACAAAACCTCCGGACTGAAAGTTGATCTTGGGACGAATGAAAAGCACCGGTCTTTGGAACTGTTCTATTTTGTAATCGCCCAAGACTTGAGAAAATTAGAAGCCCCACTCCATCGGGAATCATAGAGTAGATACAATTGCCGATTTATCCAAATAGCAAGTAGAACGCTCTCTTCTAGCTTGTACACTTGAGATATAATCGGCATCGTAGCAACCCCGATCAACAACCCAAAGCCAAGACTTGCTCGGGACGAGCAAGGGGTAAGCTTGGGGATCTTGTTGGCGGTCCTTAACTCGTTTTATACCCGCCAACTATAGGTCATTATGGGGGAAATAAATATTTTATATCACATATATCTTTACTATTGACCTAGTTCCACCCGTGCTTGGAGAAAATATTGTTTTGCGTAATGTACACCAAGTGCGAGGAATTTCCGGAATAAAAGTACGCTTTTCGGAAGGCGTAAAATAAGCTCAAGAGCAAGTGGGCCATCGGCATCGAAATGGGCCAAAAGCACCAAAGCATGGATGCGACCCGGATGGCGGCCGAGCCCACCCGCCAAAGGCGGTCGGGGGCGGCGCCACCCCGCGCGAGCGAAGCGCCTGGGCGCGCGCGCCAGCCCGGCCGCCAGGTGGGCCCGGCCAAAGGCGGTCGCCTCCTTCCATCTGGGGCATGACGGTTCCGCTGGTTATTTTACCTCCATACCCCTGAACCGCCTTCAGTGCCCTATAAATGAAGAGGAGAGGCCCCCCACCTAAACACACACCATTTGGAGCCATCTCTACACTTCTCACTTGTTCATTAGTCTTAGCATTAGTCCTTTGGAGCTAGGCAAAGCTACTTGGAGAGCTTGTCTCCAGGAAGAAAAGCTACACTCTTGGTATAAATCTATGGAGCATTCTTCCTTAGTCAAGTTCTCATTATATTTATATAGTCGTGCTTATGAACTAGAGTATAGTCTAGTACACGATATATTCTATGATCAAGAACTAGGCCATAGTTCTTGTGAGAGTTGTCCATCGTGTTCTACATTGTTCTTCATCGTTCGTGTGTTTTACTTGTTTAGATTAGATTATAGAAGAGGAATAGCGGTTCGATGTGCCTTCGGGTTTGCCTATGTTCTAGCTCGTCCATCCGTAGGGTGGGAGTCCTGGGGGAATGTAGGTAGCTCCTTAGTATGCGGACGTGGTGTCCGGGTGCGAGGGAACCTTCGGATATGTCGGCATGCCACGGTTGAGGTGGTAGGCGGCAGGTGGTGACAGCCCTGTCCGTCCCTTGTAATCCCCCACGTTCGCATGTTGAGTAGGAGTTCGTAAATGCCGCCATCGACCTGGTGCACCCGGCTTGCCGCGGTCTCCCCATATTCCTAGTCTATAGTCGAGTCTTGACTTGTATAACATGTGGAATTAGCTGTTCTAGCATTGACTATATAGGACCCGCCGCTCCGCGTAGATTATTCTTTATTCTTTATTTTTATCTTTATTCCTTTGAGGTTGCTCTAAGTGTGTGTCCACTATCCAAACTACCATATACTTACCCCGTATAGCACATTGGTCGGTTTCTCCTCATGCTAGATATTGTATTCATACCCATGCTAGATTACTTAACTACCCCATGCCTTCCTTTGGGAAATTATAAATAACGATACCCCGAATACTTCCGGGTGAAATGCCGCGACGATAGATCCGTGCGCTTGCGGATATTTATCTACTAGGATGTGATCTATCTCTGGCAACACTCGCGTAGTTGCTAGAACCAGTTTCTAGTAATTATGCCGAGTAAAGCCATTTAGCGTTTCTAGCGCTGTTATCAGAATTGGGCTCTAAGTCTATTTTGGTAATCGCGCTAAGAAACGCCAACAGCCGCATTGGCGAGAGCCAACACCGCACGCTCTGTCATTCTAGGTTGCCTGCCCTGCAGCCTGTCATGCCAGACCACCCAACTCCTTGGGCAAAGAGACTGTGATCCAATTTACCTTACACTTCCCACCAGCAACTTTGTCCTCACCATCCCAAATGAAGCCTCGTCTCAATTTGTCAATCGCCTCAATCGCCCAAGGCGAGAGCACGAGAGCAATAGCAGTGTGCACTGGTATCGCAGACAGGGTGGTCTTCACCACCTTAGTACGGCCAGCAATGTTGAGCAGTCTACCCTTCCAAGTCGAGATACGTGCTGCCACTTTGTCAACAAGAGCCTGTTCCTCAGCACGTTTGAGCTTATAGACTGAAAGAGGGATTCCCAAGTAACGAACCGGGAATTGAGCGACCCCACACGTAAGTATGTCCTGTACTAGCTGCATTTGCTGCTCAGAGCAGTGCAAAGGCGTGGCTGCGCTCTTGTCCAAGTTGGAGAAAAGGCCTGAAGCAAGGCCAAACACCTTGAGGATTTCTTTGACCATGTGTAGATCCTCCTGTAGTGGCCGAATAAAAATGACAACGTCATCGGCGTATAGGCTCACCTGGGACCCCTCAACCTCCCTGATCGGCGCCAGTAGGCCCTGGCTCTCAGCCCAGCCGAAGCATCTGTTCAGCACTTCCATAACAAGGACGAACAAAAGCGGGGACAGCGGGTCTCCCTGCCGCAGACCCCTGGCGTGACAAATTCGTTGTCCGGGTTTCCCATTTAACAGGATCTTCGTTGACGCAGTGGAAAGAATGATAGATACCCAGTCACGCCACCTCCGGGAAAAGCCCATGTGCTGGAGGACTTCTAGTAGGAAGCACCAAGCAACCGAGTCAAATGCCTTGGCAACGTCAATCTTGAGAAGGACACAAGCCTGCTTTGCTTTGTGTATGGCCCTGCAACTCAGCTGCACTGACCTGGAGTTGTCATGAATACTCCTCCCTCGAATGAAGGCACTCTGATTCGGTTGAACAAGCCTTTGCAGGACTGGTGCTAATCTTTGCGCAAGGCAGCGAGTGAGTAACTTGCCAAAGCTATGGATTAGACTGATCGGCCGATAGTCTCTAACTTGTGTTGGCTGGTCTTTCTTTTTTAGCAAGATCATGAAAGCCTCATTGAGGTGGTGGAAGCTTCTTGAGTCAAGTGACCAGAATGCATTGATGGCATGCATGACATCCGGCTTGATAATATGACAGCAACGCTGGTAGAAAAGGCCCGTGAATCCATCTGGTCCCGGCGCCTTGTCACCTGGCATTTCCTGTATGGCTGCCCAAACTTCCTCTTCCGTGAACACGCTGTCCAGGTAAGCCACCTCTTCTACCGGTACTCCAAGCTCCAGTAAGTTGAAACGTTTAGAACGTTCAAAGTTAGTCCCCAAGATAGCATTAAAATGCTCGTACAGAGCCTGTGCCTTGTCTTCGTCACGGACCAACAGTTGCCCTTGGACTTCGAAGCCCGGCTGTGGCCGCCGCGTTCGAGCCTCCGCAGCACGCGCCTAGGCTCCAGGTCCGTGGCCGGCCGCGCACGCTTGCTGCCCGCCCACGGCGGCAGCGGACATGCCGCCGCACGATGCCCCTCGGATTCACAGTTGTAGCACCTCGCAGGGAACGTGCAGCGCGCACGAGTGTGATTCTCACGGAGACAACGAAAGCATTTCCCCTCAAGCTCCGGCGGAACCTTCCGCGGCGAGGAAGGCCTCGGAGGAGAGCGCTGTCGGCCGAAACGCTTGCTGCGGACGTCGAAGAAACCATCTTGGTCCGGGGTGCCACTTTCCCTCGGCGGATACGCCACCACGGGTGAAGAGGAGCGGCGCTGCTGCGGCGCAACGTCGAGGTTGATGATGGATGACGGTCGCTGACGAGGGGCCCCTGCTGCAGAGGCGGAGGGTGGCAGCGGCGTGGAATGCGGAGGCTTCGCCGCCGAGTGGTACGCCCGCCTCGCGTCAGCCAAGAAGCCCGACGGCCGCTTCCGACACCGGTGGCGACGAGCCCTATGCCGCTTGCGGGGCGGGTCATCCATCACCTTCTCCTTGCCCTTCCCAGACGGTGGAGGTTGCGGCGCCGAGGACGGGGAGGCTTCCGAATCGGAGTAATCCTCCGAGTCACTGAGGGCGACACACTCCCCAGGACCACGGTCAAGGATTTCTCGGAGAAGCCCCGGTGAATCAGCGAAGAACTCCACCGGTTGAGGAAGCTCGTCCCCATCGGCGTCCGCCCACCGACACTGGGGAGTCAGCTCCGAGGCGCCACTTGGTCCACGACCCAGGGTCTCGAGGAGCTTTCCCGTCAGGAGCACCAACAGGGGGCTTCTTGAGGGTCACCTTCGTCCCGGCGAGCTCGTGGTACCCAACTGTGAAGGTGTACCCTGCCTGCTACCACATTGAGAGCACCCCAGATCAGCCAAAAAAACTTTTATTAAAAAAAAAACAGCCAAGAAACCAGATGATAAGAGAGGCCAGCGAATCAAACAAGATCCCTTGCCTTGGAAGATGAGGACGGGGATGGAGCGGAGCAGAGGCGGCCGATGTGGAGCTCCCGGATGTCGCCGGCGAAGGAGGCCTGCGAATGCACCACGCCCTGCAGCGCCACGACGGCCCACTCCGGGCACGACGACTCGCCGCACTCGCACTGCACGAGGATCTGCATCGCCGGCCCTTCTCTTCCCTTCCCTTAGGCCTTGGCCGGCTGAGCAGAGCAATTGGAGGCAAACGAGGTGTTAGATTTCACGTTTCGCACAGTGGCGCCAAAGTACTGCTGTCTTTCCCGCCCTTTTTCCCTTTTATTTCGAGCCAACGCCGGATGATATGCAAACGCAAGATCTTGTGGTATGATGACGTATGACAAAAACTATTTCGCCAAACAATTGCACAAGAAAATTACAATGTTATTTGATACAGTTTTTGCTTTACAAGACAATTTACCTCTAGACTTGGTCACATGGCACGGTAAAATTCTATGTTCGGGATACAACTGATGAAAGGTGGTTTTTCCTGCCTCTCTTATACCACTTCAGTGCAAGTCTAATTTATTAATTGTTGATATACCAATAAAACAGAAACTTTATAGCACTAACACAAAATTCACTGAAATATACACTGTCATTTGGTCCAGAAGTCTCTTGTCCATTGTTATATAATAAACTAAAGCTGATAATTATGAATTCTGACCGTGAATGTCAAATTCTTTACATTTGCCTCTTTCAGCTTTCCTTTGGCCGAGGCCAGCAACACATCATACTAGAATAGGAACAATATATTGCATACAAGAAAAAAAAAGGGGTTGCCTACATACATTCTGAAACATGTCGCATAAAAACTACATTACAAGGAACATATTCTGCTCTCCTCATGTTGCAACAATTGTCAGTTTCTTTGTCGCTCTGACAAATTTGTCTGGAATGGAGCCCAAGAGACATTCATACAGGAGAACATCATACACATTTGAGCATGCTTTCAGCTTTGAGGATGGTTCATTGAACTGGTGTCATCGTCTAGCTTTTTTTCTGGATGATTCAACCTTGTTTCATCCTTGCATTACGGTAAATGGAATTTCTTCTGATGATTCAAGGAGCCTTGATTGAATTCATGGCAGGCGAGCAAAACAGATTCCTTCTAAAATAATTGCAATCTTGGCAGGACATCTTGAAAAAGATTTCAAAAGAAAAAAATTGTTACTTATCGATATTCTACATGGAAAATAATATTTAGAAAAGACTACCAGCATGGGCAAAGACGACTCACCTCATAAGTCATGAGTGTCTACAATCGTGTGCGTCAGTGGAGCAGATGATTGCGGCAACTCAAGATATGGAACAGAGGAACAGAACTATATAGGTTCTATGTCCACACGCGTCTTCCAATGAGATGATCAGCAAAACTAAAGGAACATAAAAGAATATCATATTAGATGCATGGACTAATATGAATGAATAGAAAAGCTCTTGCTATCATCAGTAGCTACTAGTTAGCAAGGTAAGCAATTATGCAGTTGAGCAACATGTCATTCCTATTCGTCGATGAGAACAACGACTGAACTGCTTTGTTATATGGGAACTCCTTACTAAATAGAATTTTTTTTTTTTTTTTGCTGTACGTTTTTAAAATAGGCACAATAATAAAATAAGGAGTAAACACATACATGAGGGTGAAAATATGAAATGGCAATGGCACATGCAATTCCTTAGTGGCTTGGGAATGGAGATCACCTGAAGCCTAGAAGCACAGCACCTTAGGGCACTCAGCCAGCAAACAAGAAAATTGTGCATTCATCTTTTTGTCCACCAGAAACAACTGCATTGAAGAAAAAAATATAGAAAATTTACGATGGAATTTAGATACACGCTATTGATCAAGAAATTAAATGATAGGATCTTACAGGTACCAAGCTTTCTCTGGATGTTTCAACTGGTTTCGTCCTTGCTTAGTTGCATCCTTGTAATGAGATATCTTCTAAAGATGCAAGAAACCTTGCCCAACTTCATTGATGCATGGCAGGTGGACAAAGTAGATTTTTTTCTGAAGACGGTCTTGATCTTGGGAAGACTTGATAAAATTCTCTGCTAACCAGATTACCAACAAATTAGAGCTATAGAAACTTGATCAATATTTGGAACATGCTACAGGTATGAAAGCAGAACAAGAACAAATTATAACACCAACCTCATATCCAAGCCACAAATGTCTATAATCGTGCCGTGCACATCAGTAGAGGACATGCGTGTGGCAACTCCGAGGAACTAGATGATAGCAATTTGAAGGAGCATTTGTTTCAGATCTGCTCAAGATGTATGGCTGCTTATGCTACATTATGCTCCATTAGTCAACCATGTTGACAGAAGAGCATAATATACTACCATCAACGAAGAACATATCCATCCTATGCTGAGCCAAAAAATGCAGCATCAGACATCAGAAGCATAAGTAGTTTCTGAATTGAAAATGAAAAGCATGCAAATTATGTTCACCAATACCTCAAGGCAACAGGCAAGTAGTTCAAGAAAGCTCTATGAGCTGAGAAGATATTCTAAACCCATTTAGGATATATTTTCTTGAAACCAAGACAATGACATTTACATCCAGTCAATTAGAGCAAGTGAACTTAGTAGTAGCAGAACAAGTAAATTAGAAATGCAAATATCGAAGCAGAGAATCCTGAGAATGCAGCTACAGCTGCAGGTTTGCAAGTGAAGAAGCGCTATGGAACTGCTACTCACTCAACAGGGCATTATGACAAAATTTCTGCCTATCAACAGTTGCATCAACTCTAGTACTAGATTGAACTACTCAAAGACGAACAAGAGAGAAGCACACAGTAACTGAATAGCAAGGGAAAGAATGTGAATTCAGTGATACAGGTGAATGCATGGTAGAGTTAAAATGTACTAACCAGTTTTATTTATAACTTCAGAGACACAGTCCAAGACAACACAAAATCCACGATATGTACAGATCCCTACAAGGCTACAAGAATGTACAATTTGAAGAAGAGTTATGTCGGTAAAGAGAAACTGGAATATTATAAATACTATCAGCTAAAGTATCACAGATTATTTTCCAGTGTCCTGTTAAGTAAACAGTGTTTTCCACAAAATCATACAAGTTAGTACCAAGGAATATAGCATGCTCTACTTGGACGAGTTACAAGGTTGAGGATGAGGAGAAATGCAGTTGAGAAGATAAAGTAAACTATGCACAGTTAGTCATGGCATGATCATTTTAATGGAAACCCAAACCTGTAAGACAAACAGTTAGAAGAAAAGAGCAATCACCTTGCATTACTAATAGTCTAATTCGAGCAAGGTTTTGTTATGCTGATTCTGAGAAACCTATGCTTAACTTGAGAACAAATCCCAGTTCAAAAATATCCAATATTAACCCCTATCTCTGTAACCAAAAAAAGAATGAGTCCAAGTACCGTGGAATACATACCAATATATGATAATTTATTCCCCATTAGTCAACCATGTTGACATATGAGCAGAATATATCCATCCTAAGTTGAGCCAAAAAAGAAAAAAATGTAATATCAGAGTTCAGAACTATAAAGTAGTTTATGAACTGAATATAAAGGTGCAAATTATGTTCTTCAGCCATACCTCAAGAAACAGGCAAATAGTTCAAGAAATCTCTACAAGTTGAGAAGATATTCCAGACTCATGTTTTAAGGGAATATTTTATTAAAAGAAGACAATTTCATTTACATCCAGTCAATACAGCCACCTTGGGATCAATAGAGTATCTGCAAAAGAAGTAAATTTGGAATGTAAGCACCCAAAAAGAAAGTACTGATAATGCAGCTTGTTTCTGCAGGTTTTACAAGTTAAGAAATGCTTTTGAACTGCTAATCACTCAACTGGGTATTATGAAGAAATAGCTAACTATCGAAAGTTGCATCAAGTCATCAACTCCAGTACTAGACAGTAGAACTACTTAGCATACAGTAACAGGATAGAAAGGGCAAAATGTGAATTTAAATTCTAAATGACAGGAGAATGCATGGTAGAGGTGAAAGTTACTAACCAGTTCTATTTACAACGTCAGAGATACATGTTGAGATGCTTGTGCCAGACAACACAAAATTTTCCACGATATAGAGAGATTCCTACAAGGTTACAAGAATGTAGAATTCAAAGAAGGCTCATGCAGAGAAAGAAAAACGGGGATATTATTAGTACTGTAGGCTAAAGTGTTTTCCACAAAAATCATGTACTACCAGATAGCATGTCCATTGGGGCAATAAACAGATCATGAATCTGATTTAAAATCATATCTATTATTGGTCTAGATCATCAAATGTGTGAGCATCAATTTGACTAATAATACCATATCTATGTGAAAAATGTTTGTTAAGCATTGGTGGTTGGCTTATACATATTATGAAGCAACTGCTACTCTGCTAGCTCATACAGCTAAAGAAAAGGTGATAAATCTATGAGACACATTATAAAGACAAGAAGCAATTTCACACTTACCAAAACGTGATAAGGTTGACACTATGATCCTCATATCAACTCTGATGCTTTACTAGTATTAGGAATACAGCATGCTCTACTTGGACCAGTCAGAAGGTGGAGGAGAAATGAAGTTGATAACATAAAGTAAAGTATGTACATTCAATCATGACATGATCATTGTAATGGAAACTCAAACCTGTAAGTAGCAGTAACAAACAGTTAGAAGAAAATGATTGTAACTTCAATTTTAATAAATATCAGAAAAAGGAAAAGTAGCACAAATAACCAGAACAAGGAGCATAGCCGGTAAACATCTAGGATTAAACTAGTCAACAGTGTGTATACTGACCAATTTATTTACGCCATGGAAGGTACTTGCAGAGAGATGATGTTGGTGCTTGACAACAATAAGAGTATGAAGCGACAGAGAGCGAATTTTATGAGGTTAGAAGACTAAAGAATGTACATTTGGAACAAGTGACCTGCAGAGTAGGTAAACACAAGTTGATTTAGTCAAAGCAGTGACTGTGTTGAAACAAACAGAAGGAGGACGACTAGGACTGTTAATATAGCAGGTTAGGGAAATTAGAGCAAATGATAAATCAATGATACACATTATCATAAAGAAAACAAGCAATTTCACAATTACAAAAACATAATAGGGTTGACACTACGATTCTCATATCAGCTCTGATGCTTTACTAGTATCGGGAATACAGTATGCTCTACTTGGACCAGTCAGAAGGTGGAGGAGAAATGCAGTTGATAACATAAAGTATGCAGACTAAATCATGGCACGATCATTGTAATGGAAACCCAACCCTGTAAGTTGCAATAACAAACAATTGGAAGAAAATAATTGTAACTTCAATTTTAAGTATCAGAAAAGGGAAAAGTAGCACAACCAACCAAAACAAAGGAGGAGAGATGATAAACGAATAACTAGGATTAAAAAACTCCTAAGCAGTGTTATATACTAACCAATTTATGTACAGCATGGAAGGCACTTGCAGAGAGAAGATGTTGGTACTTGACAACAACAGTAGTACGAAGCGATAGAGAGTGAATTCTATAAGGTTAGAAGAATCAAGAATGTACATTTGGAACAAGAGACCTGCAGAGTAGGTAAACACAAGTGGATTAGTTGAAAAAGCAGTCACTGTGTTGAGACAAACAGGAGAGTGACTAGAGCAAGCGAAATTTAGTAGTAGGCAGGAGTAGAAACAGGAAAGTTGATGTTACCTTGATTAGTCAAGCTCGACTATCGGGATGGTTCCTATCAGTTTCCGGCACTGCCTCTTTAGCTCCTCGCTGCAGCTATATCTGACATTTATTAGCTTCAGTGAAGTTGGGAGGACGCCCTTGGGAATGGGAAGCGCCCGGATGGATAGACAGCTGTAGATGTGTAATTCTTGCAGGGAATCAGGGAGGCCGTCCTTGGGTAGTGAGCGGATCGCTGAGCAGCCGGAGATAGTTAATTTCTGAAGGGAATTAGGAGGCTGTCGCTGGGTAGTGAGCGGAATGCTTCGCAGCTGTTGATAGTCAAATTTTGAAGGGAATCAGGGAGGCTGCCCTTGGGTAGTGAGCGGATTGCTGAGCAGCTGAAGATGGTTAAATTTTGAAGGGAATCAGGGAGGCTGCCCTTGGGTAGTGAGCGGATTGCTGAGCACCAGGAGATAGTCAAATTTTGAAGGGAATCAGGGAGGCGGTCCTTAGTGGGCAGCAAGCGGATGGATGGACAGGAGTCGATGTCTAATGTCTTGAGGCTTGTCAATGTATGCAGCCCCGACGGGAGGCTGTGGCAACGATAGAATCCGAGGTGTTGTAGGGAGGTTAGGAGCAGCAGGGCCGCCTCCTGCTCTGCCGTGAAGTGCTCCATCTCCTCTTTGAAAGAAAGGAATAAATTGGTGAGGGAGGTAGAGAGGGACCTGCAGATGGGTGCAGCAAGGGCTCCTGCGACGTCATCTGTCCGCAGAGACGACAGCAGTGTGGATCCAGCGGAAGGGGGGATAGAAGAAAGCCCGTGCTCTTGCTCGTCGGAGTCGAAGAAATTGGTGGAGTTGTAAACTTCCAATTCCTGGAGGCAGCCGTGGTCAAGGAGACGCCTCAAGCCCACGCCTCTTTGAGAGGGATCCCCACCGCATCTGAATATTTTCAAAGTAGCTAGGGATGTGAGGTTTGAGAGGGGCGGCAGCATCTCCAAGCCATCAAGCCAGAGGAATTGCAGGGAGGTTGGGAAGGGGAAACCAGAAGAGGACGACGACGGTGCATAGCAGCTCAGGAACTTGGGGCAACCCCAAATCAACAAGTCACGAAGGGAGCACAGAGCCTGGAGCCCTCCCCTGTCGAGGGGCCGGAGGCTTAGCTCTGGGCAATAACGAATCTTCAACTCTTGTATTTGGGGTGGCAAGAGCAGCAACCCCTCCTCCGCTTCTTCTTCTATTTCTATTTCCTCCTCTTCTTCTCTGCTCCTACTAGTAGAGGAGTAACATCTTGTCGCCTCCTGCTGCTTATGCTCCACCACACCTAACCCCGTTATCTTGTTACCATTGCTAATTGTCAATTTGGAGAGCTTGGTCATATAACGAGATAACTTGTGTTAATTCCTTCCAACTTGTAGCACCAAGACCTTCAATATACATGCTCTCAACTGCAAATTGGTAGCCGGCATGCCTCGCTTCTTCAACTGGCCCAAACGCATTATTTTTATAATTATATATAGTCGGAGTCTCTCGGGGATGACAGCTTTTGGAGATCATCAAGAGCTAGAGGAGGACATGCTATCATCTCTAGTTTCTTTTACTCGGTAGGTTATCAAAGTCCATACTCGTCCAGAATGACGTACTATCTTGAGTGTCATCCCCTCCAAAAATCTTCAAGGATAATGGGGATCTAGAAATCTCTTTGTAGGTCAGACTCTCAAAGCCTAAACCAACTTCGATATCTCAATAAAGCACGGCCTCTGCGAGTCCATGGAACAGGAGGCAAAGACAACAGCTTTGGACAACCTTGGATGACAAGCTTCCGTAGACTTGGAGGCCATGTTTTTTGATCTTGTTGGCTATAATTAGAATCTGAAAACCCCAACTCCACGAGTTTAGGACAGCCTTTGATGATGAGTTCTTGCAAATGGGATAACACTTGACTGCATCTACCAACAACCCATCTTTCCAGCCTTTCCAAATTGGCAAGCTCTATTCTCTTCAAGTTGTTGAAGTGTTGGCCGGGCTATTACTCGGTATTGCTTCAGCACCCTTGTTAACTAGCTGCAACTCACCACCTATAGATGGAAATGTTTCCCAGTTCACACCATCTAGACAAAGAGATTCCAGATTTTGAACCGATAGGTTCGAACCTAGCCAAGAAGGACAAGTACCACCTCCATGCCCTATAATGCTTAGTTTCTGAAGATTGCTATGCGGCTTGAGACCTTCAAGAACTTGGTCTTCACATGCAGGATCCTTGTTAGACTGTTCTGCACTCCAACATAATATTAACTCCTTTAGGTTTTTCTTGTGTATTAACTTTGCTTTATCTGCTTTGCTTCCCTTCCTTCAACATGTTCAATATTATCAATCCTCAACGACCCGCAAAGCTCTAGCAGATGTCCTATCTCGGCTCAATTCAAAACCCCGACTTTCTTTTCCAACCTCAAATTGTTTCAACTCTTGTAATGACTTCAATTTTCCCACCTCCGAAATCCTTGAGTGCACTCTACTAAATTTATTAATAAGAAAATGACGCAGTTTTACAAGGTTACTCATATATCTTGGTAAGTTGTGGAAATCTTCACATCCTCGAAGATCTAGGACCCTCATGTGATAAAATCTTGAAATATTGTTGGAGGCTACCAGTTTATTTCTTTCTCCGTACAACCAATTGTCATGCAACCGAAGATACCGAAGATGGATAAGTTCTGAAAAGTTGTGCAATAAATCTTCCATGCTATAGAAGTCTCCAGATACCAAAATAACACGAAGGGCTTTTGCTTTATTGAACAAACCATGGAATGTTTTCGCAAAGCTACCTTGGTGTTTACCAAATAACATCAATGAGTGCAGGTTCTCAACTCTTAGTCTTTCTCCGAGTACACTAAAATCTTCTTTACAAGTATCAAAAGCCTCTCTATCATTGACACTTGAGTCATCTATGTTGATGGACAAGTGGCGGATCGATGGAAGGATTTGTATGGATCTCACATTTGAACTATATAGGCTAAGGCATTCATTTGCTGAAACCTTTAGCCCTAATTCGTGCATTAGATCATGAATAACATAATAAGTGCACCCATAATCATCTTCTTCCTTTTTAAAAAATCCATGATTAATCAACTCTATCAAGTAGCTTAGTCCTATATCTTCAACTTTTTTATTTTCACCACGTGAATGCAAAACATCTAGTCCGATCCAAAAGTGAATTATCTCTTCTTCACTGAATTTGTAATCTTCTGGAAACAATGAACAATAGGTAAAACATTGTTGTAGATGAAAAGGGAGATAGTCAAAGCTAAGCTTCAGTGCTGGCATAATGTCATGATCTCCACTCTGTGATTCCCATTCTCTACTTTCTAAAACTCTAGTCCAATGAACTAAATCAAGGTGGTTTCTCAGCAATCTTCCAACAGTTTTTGCAGCAAGTGGCGAGCCCTTCAGTTTTTTAATTATCTCTTCTCCAATACCATGTAGTTCACTATGACCCTCTGTTGGTTTCTCCTCGCCAAACACATATGTAAAGAATAACTTCTTAAATGCTTCATTTTCTATACCTTCCAGGTCTATCTTATCAGTTGTTTTAACCATTTGTGCTAATGCAGGAAACCGAGTTGTAACTAGAATAGCACTGCCTTTTGTTTGTCCTTTCTTAAAGGGTAGTAGGAACCTATTCCACTCATCCTCATTACTACACCTCCATATATCATCCAACACAAGCAAAAACTTTTTAGATTTTAATCCTTCTTCAATCCTATTTTCTGGACTACCGTTTCCTCCGTGGTGATTTTGTCTGCTATCTCTTGAGTCAATCTTGACACATTGAAATTGATGGATACACATACCCACAATTTTATCTCAAATTGATCCTTAAGCTCCTTATATATGTGTTGTGTTAATGTCGTCTTCCCTATGCCTCCTGGACCAACAATCGGGAGTACCGCTAGGTCGTCCATATGACAGTATTTTCCTTGCTAATGCCATCAACGACCTTACTTATGATGTCTTCCCTACCAAAAATTTTAGGCTCTATAGACTCTGAGGTGGTTATGGGCCGAGCCATAGCCATGTACTGGCCATTATTGTTTAGGTTGGCTGCCAGCAATTCTAGATTAAGAATTGTGGATACCTTGGCACATAGAGGCTTTAACTGCTCTGTAATATCCTTTATCATTCGAGACATCTCAACCCTATCAAACTCCAACTTTGGTGTTTGTACAACTTTGGTGTGCTCTCTCTGTGGTGCCTTGTTGTTCTCACGGGCACAACAGAGGAATCGACGCCTAGTGGTTGTAGCATTGGAGTTTGCAGCATTTTGGGCAGATGAAACTGACAAGCAGCATGGAAGTGGAAAGTGTTTACCAACAGTGTGGATGGTGCTACGGGCAGCGGAGGTGATCCTGCCCATGCAGCGATTGTTAACCAGTTGATCGATTCCACTTCCTCCTTGTTGCCTTGGATCTTCTTCTTCTTCTTCCTCCTCCTCCTCATCTTTAGAAGCTTTGACGCCATTACATGGCCAATGTCCACCACATGGGGGGACTCTCTTTGTTCTTCTTGTATCTTCATCTGGCTCGCCGTGGCTAGCGTTAGCAAAGCAGGCAGAGCACTTGGAGAAGCCCAACATTTTTGCAATGGCTCTGGCGGCGTGTCGAGCATTGAGGGCGTGGTTGCGAAGGCAACCTCCCTCATGCTCCTCAGCCGCGTGGTAGGTGCCTTCGAGCTCGTCCTGGATGCGGAAGTAGTCGACCTCATCCAGCGCGTCGTCGGCCCTGTATGCCAAGTCCCGTAGCTTCTGTAGCAGCTCGGACAGCGCCGGATTCTTGATCCCAGGGCCGTGGCCGTGGTGGCCACGGGCGTTGTTGAGCATGCCTTCCGCATACAGCAGCTCCATTCTGAGAGCCTCGATGTTGCCACCCAGCTCGGTGCTGGCTGCCCACACCTCCAGCACCCCGCCCGAGACAGGGCCCAATGCCTTGCCGATCATCCATCGCGCCGCCTCCACGCCCAGCTCCATGGACACCCAGGCAACCGGTCCAACACTGAAACAGATCGAAGGGAAATATTTAGTCTTTTTGTTAGTTTCAACTTTGAAAGACGAGACTGTAAGAGATCATCACGTCAGAGAGGATGGATGGATAGATGGATGGATGTGCAGGTTACCAACCAGATCGATGAAGCAAAGGTTCTTCAACTCAACAGGCAGCACGCAGCAGCAACGACGAAGGCAATGCAAACTGCCTGAAGCTGGCGAGAGAGGTGCTGAAAAAGCACTGCTTAACAGGGAGATGTGACCTGAGCAATGGGCAATGGCACGAGACAATATCAGTACCAGATAGAATCGGAGAAGTTTGATGAGCAAAGCAAACTGTACCGAGCCCGCCATTGTCTTTTACTTTACTTCTAGGAAAGGAAAAGGATTTGGCATCTCTGATGACAGGTCCCATGGTTTGCTGGCACTTTACTTTTACTTCTAGGATCAGTAATGCCGAATTCTTGTCTTGTACGTATGGTTTAGAGAAATAGCAAAATCCATCAAAAAGGATGGTAGCCTGGCAATAATGCTCCTACAGCAAAGCATATGATTTCTCTATATTTACAGGGTGAAGGAGCCCCTCTCAACGAGTATGCCATAGAAAATGAAGGTCAAGGTGGGGCGGCGACGGCGGCCTGCCCTGTTGTCGGGCAGCGGACGCCGGTGACCGGAGCGTCGGGTGCCCGGTGCTGCTTCGGCACTCCATCTACAGGATGGCTGCACTTGAGCTGCTGCTGGGACTGCTCGGCAGGGTAGGGGCGGCTGGGGCTTCTACTATCCCCGGCCCTCTCCTCAGTCCTCCCCGCCATTTTCCTTCCCCCTGGCGGGCTGGTTTCTGTGGTAGGGCTCTAGCTATAGATCTTGCTGCTGGCCGGCTTTGCCGGTTATGGTGGTGGTGGGCTACCTCTCCGTCAGGCTTCTTGCACTTCTCGTAGTCGGCCAGCCGCGTGTTGCTGCTAGACCCTCGACACATTGCAGAGTACAGTCGTTGCACTTGCACATGAAGACACAAGCATCCAGTTCAGTTCATATCACATCAGCACAGCACTGTTCAAGTCTTCCTCAATTAACTTCAGTTTATGATCAAATTCAGACGTTACAGATTACAGCACTGCTCAATTACCAATTAACCGATGACTTAGTGCTAACGCTCTGCTGACACAGATTACCAAGAGAATACATGCTGACAACCACCTCGTGTCTACAGGCTACACACAACAGATCCTTGGCCTGCAACTTTAAGCATCTCAACTGAACTTGCAGACAGACATACATGTTACAAACCTAGGAACTTAAATAGCTGTCACGTATACCATGTAAACAATCACTGAACACCTACAGCTTTGTCTACCAACAACACACTCCTTGAGACATCAGCCTACGCAGACCTACAGACCTTGCAGAGATGATGTGAGCATCACAAGCTACTGTCCTGAGTAGGACATTGAGTATTGCTGGAACTCTGAGCCTGAGCTCGACTCGAAGATGTGGCGCGGAAGGGAGAAATCAGCCTCGGAATCTAAGAACTCAGTGCCGCTGCCACGCTGCCTCTTTGCTGCCCTCTCATGGCTTGGACTAGCGACGGGAGAGCCATTCTGGCAGTTGGAATCAGGGGTTAGTGGCTCATGGCGGGAAAGAGAATCACCATGACAGGTGCTCTTGGTTCCTTCAGCTCGATCTCCGGGGTCCCTGTTGGAAGCGCCTACTTGAGTTGGAGACTCTGATGTTGGTGCAGGAGTTGAGGGCTCAGTCCGCTCAGAGTCTGGGAATTGATCACTTGATACTGTGACAGAAGCACCTCCAGCAGGAGTTTCAGATTTCACACCAGTTAAGCGCTGCTGCTCTTCAATGATCTTCTGGAGGTACTTTCCCTGAGCCTCAATTCGCAACTGCAGCTGCCTTTGTACCTAAAGAAAATGTAAAATCAGATCATCTCAGCATTTGATATATCAAATGGCACTATAAGTCCACTGTTGAATCTATGTTCAACCAATTAACTTTGCAAATTTGGTAACACGAATAAGATTATAAATTAAAATGTGAACAATATCTGTATTGCAGACTTGCAGCTACTAATAATAGAATGAACCAATGAGGTCACAAATTTTAAGAACAAATTGATTTTGTTCACTAGCAAATTAGATGATGAAAACGATTTTTCTATTTTAGCAGCACAAAAACAAGACCAGCTATAATAAATAACAAACAATGTATGAGAAAACAACAACATTGGATGCACAATTCATTTAATGCAGGATTTGCCTATCTTACTGTGGAAGAGCCGAAGAGGATAGCTACAAAAGAATCTCTAGTACAAATATTTAGTAGCAAGAGAGGCTTAGTTGCAGTACGCAACTAAGGGCCTACTGCCTACCCCTAAGTGAACATTTCAGAAGGTACCACAAATATGTTCAATAAATAAATTCCTATAGAAGGAATATCTGTATCCATGTATGTGTCTCAGATCTACACATTATGAAGACAACAAAAGCTAAAGGGTAGAACATCCAGGAAAGACTTACTTCTAACTGTTCGTGCAGCCGCTTTTGGACCTCCATCTGCAGCTTGAGGACTTCGGATATCGGCAATCCACTGCAAACAAAAACTTATATGATGGAAGGTCCTTACGTATAAAAGATATCTAGTACAAAATAAATAAAAGGGACTAAAATGGAAAGACTGTCTTCATTAGAAGAAATAAAAAGGTTATTGTTCACTTTTGAAGTTATTTTGACCTTTCTGTATTTCCTGTCTACAGTTATGCACCTTACGATATTAAAGGTCAAAACTAATGAGCAGATGGAAACAACATTTTTTTGTGAAGCAATAGAAGTAATATCTGGATGCATTAAAGTAGTCAATTTCATTTTTTGCAGAAATCACTATAAAAATAGGAGCGGGTAAACTTTCAATATGCTCGCACCTAACTAATTACAGTTTGAGCATTATTGTTCTAACAGTAACACAAATTCAATATGTTCACATTTCAGATGAAGTCAATTGCATTCATTATAGTACATGTATTTTTCTTAGTAAATTGTAAAATCTAGCATAAATTATCATACTTCCATCTTATGACATGCGACTAGGCCAGTAAAATTCCACTAAAAATGACACATAAGGGAAAGTAACTAGATTTTGAATGTCCTTCAGTAAAATTAAAAGGAATTAGAATTATGTGTTCATACGAGGATCCCTCAAGTCCGGCAAGCAAATCCCCTGCGTCTTTGTTATCGGTCTTGTTGCCTACATGAGATACAAATTAGGAAGAACTAAAACAATACTGTAGTAACACACATATGGTGGTGAATTTAGAAACCTACCATCAGTTGAAGCATCAGGAATATACTTTGCTAGCCTGTATTTCTGAAACATGAACGGAGTAATTAAGAAGTAAACTGTGAAAGTGGCAAATAACAACTGTTAAAAGGCAAGTGTCACACTGAAAAAACATACCTGCAAGTGACTTTTTACATGGTATATTGTTAATCCTTGCACACCCATAATTCTTAGAACCCCTTTTGGAGTTGCTCCTGTTTTATTTGATCAACTAAGTGTTAGCAGATGCAGAAAATTACGTGTCCGTACAAGTAAAATTTAAAGGGCCATAAGCCCAGCTAAGTATAACATTAACACACATAAAAACATGTAGGCTTTCTTAGGCACCAAAATTCCTACCAAACTAAGTTGCAAATTTGCTTCTTTATGGATAGGTCAACTAATTCCATTCATGAAAAATAGCATTTGTAGATTGATAAGAATTAGGCCCAAAAAGATTGCATTCCTATGAAAATATAAAAAATTTAAGACCAAGTAATAGGAGGGCTCAGATGCTTCTCAGTGGCCCAAAAATATTGCATCCCTATGAAAATGATTGCATCCTATAATATTATGGAAGTACTTCTCATAGGGAATCTAAAAACATATTTTAAACAAAAAATCAATGTGAAATATACAAATGTTTGACTTAGGACAAACCTAATACAACTCGTAAAAACGGAGGGAGTATTAAAAAAGAAAATTGGTTTGATAACATATGATTTCATGACATCTAGGGAGAGAAAGAAAAGTATATACAAGAAGAAAATCCTGCTTAAATATTCAGTAAAATCAAATTAAAAAACTGGATGGAGAAGAGCCATAGCATGAGGACATACTATCAGGGCCACCAAGTTGAGTAACAGCCTCAACAAATCTTTCATGTAGTTCATTTGTCCAGCGTAAGCGTTGCCTGGCAGCCATGTTGTTATTGTTATTTGCTCCGTTACTGGGACCCATGTTGGCTCCAGGTGATTCCATTTGCTGCTGTTGTGAGCTTGAGTTGGGATTTGGGCCAAAACTAGATTCTGGTTTCGGTGAGTACATTGCTCATACCCTCTGCAGAGAGAAGAAACATAGAGACATGAAGAGCTAAATGTTAGATAATATTTAAAGAAAAGGGTCATTTTCATTTATGGAGACAAAGAAACGAGTCTTTCCAATGCTACAAAGTTACGCACAACAGCAAAAAGTGAAGAAAACATAGAGCAGATGTCACAAAACTATCGCTTTTTGTATCCATCTTGTGAGAAAGATGAACTGTTCAGGAGATGTATCATGCATGGCATATGCTCCTCATTAAGACATGGCAATCAGAAGTAGGAGTAACGAAGATGTAACTATCTCGTGGAGCAAAGTAATTGAAAGGTCCCGCCATAATAGAAGGAAAAACATAAGTGGGCAGGTACAGCCGATATCTCACAGTAGATTAGTCAGACACTCTAGCAGTGACCGTCAATTTGCTACTATTCTCCATTTACAGTTACACATACAGGTACACGCTAGTACTAAAGAGGGGCATGGAATCGTTGTTAAAAAAAAAAAAAAAGAGGGGCACTAACTAAACGATTCCTTCAGCTAAAGGCCCAGTTTTTTCAATAAGAAAGAAAAACGTAATTACTCTTGAGGCTGGTGCCAAATCCTATGGTGTGGCGTGAAATGGAATCGACCAATTGCTCTTCATAGTGCTGCTGAGCAAGGGGGAATAGGGAGCCAGGCTAATTGGGACGCGTCTGGATGTCAGGGTAGACTAAATTACCAGTAACCACGCGGAACCCATATGAAAGCCAACGGAATCGAGACTCACAAAGATTTGGATTTGGTCAGGTCGGGAACTCATAAAACCAACGAGCGGCGACCTGGCACAAGAAGCAAGGGAATCCATCCGTGGAACACGAGGGCAAGGTCGCTGGCTTACCGGCGAGGGAACGAAGAAGGACGCGCAATCCGAGCGGAGACGGGCGGATCTCCAGCTGTCCGTCCCCTCCACGCCGCGGCAGCCCAGAGGGCGGGGCAACGGCGACGCCTCCCCAGCGAGGGAGCGAGGACGGGCCTGGGGGAGGGCGGCCGGGCTCGACGCGGGCCCCGGTCGCCGGCGGTGGCGCCGCCGCCCGCTGGCGGCCAGCCTTTTCTCCGGCATTGACGAAGCCGCCCGGCGGAAGTAGCACTGGGCGGAGGACGCGAAGCGCTGGTGGGGAGATAAAGGGATGGGGTCATGGGTCCCACTCGTCAGTGGCTTAGATGGGATGGGTAGGAAAGATTTGGGTATAAAATGATTGATGACTAGGATATAGAGTATAAGATATAAAGGATGACGGTTGCGGAGAAACTGGATAGAAAGCCTAGAATATTGATGACCAGGATAGAATATTCTCCATAGAGAATGAATTTTGAGTATGACGAGTGCAGGTAGTCTTAGTTTCCAAAGTTGAGTGGGACAAAATTTCTATAGCGCAGCACTGTAGTAATTTTGTTTTTATTTAATAATAATTGCCTAAACATTAATTAAATAGGCTCAAAATGTTCAATTATTTTTTGATTTCATCGACATTTAGTACTCCATACATGTGTCGGAATTTTGATGTGACAGGGAATTTTCTTTTTACATGATAGAATTTGGTATTTTTTGAAACCAAACTTGAGATCTAAACAAGGCCTTGATATCGTAGTTTTGGTTCACTGTCCCTTGCTACTAGTTACTATATCTTTTCACTTGGAAAATTTTCCGAGGCCTTGTTTAGATGTCTTCAAAATTTTAAATTTTACACTCTCCATCACATCAATCTTTGGACATATACATAGAGTAAATAACTAAATATAGATAAAAAAATAACTAATTACACAGTTTGATTATAAAATCATAAGACGAATCTTTTAAGTACTAATTAGATCATAATTGAACAATATTTAACAAATACAAACAAAATACAGTGCTTTAGATTGGAAAAAATTACCATCTAAACAAGGCCCTAAGCAATTGAGCAAGCCCCTTTGCTGCACTATTGATCAAATAATGTTTTCGATCAAAATGGCTTAGGACAATTCTTTGCACATTTTTTCCATCCCTCATACATACACTGTTTGCATTGGTTGAACCACACGGGCCATGCAACCTAAATTCTTGGATCAAAGGGAACCCGATGGATCAGTGTTGAGGTTAGGGAACTCAGCAGCATGGTTCATGATTTGCATTAGGCTGCCAAACCAGTATGTGTGAATGTGGTAGCCTGTGCTTCGGGATAATCATGCATTCATGTGTCATCCTCAATCTAACATAGGCTGTGTTCGGCTGGACCAATACTGGACTGAATCCGGCTGAAACTTGTGGGCTTTCAGCCCAGCCGTTCGGCTGGAAGAATAGACACCAACAATCAGCCCAGCCGTTCGGCAGGCATAATCGCCACCAGACGTTCTCTCATTCTCGCGTGTCTGCTAGGTTAGCTCCTCCCGCGGTGCCTCTCCGGTTTCCTCCCTCTCGGCGGCGGCGGCGCAGGTCCCCTCCTCCATCTCCGGCGCGGTGAGCACCTCCCTCCCCCTCCCCTGCACCGTACGGTCTTTATTTCCTTTCATGGCGCCTGCTTGTACACTGCTACGTGCCTGCTCGCGCCGCCGATCCCGATCCAGACGCCGTCCGTCGCGCCGAGCCGCTCAGATCGAGGTTGGTCTCGCCCGAATCAGGCCGGAATTCGCGGGGTCTCTCCCCGGGTGCGCGTCTGCAGGGCGGCGAATCGGGCGGGCGGGGCGTCGCGCGGAGGGCCCGTGACGTGATCGGGTTTGGGGATTTTTTTGAGGGGGATAATAATGGTGCGGGTCTTGTTTTCTCCGGGGGATCTGTGCGGGTGGGGAAATTGCGAGCTCAGTGCTGCTCGATCTCGCGGGCTGAGCTGGGGTTTGGTGGATTCAAGCTTGGTTTTCAGGTCACCCGAGCTCAGGCTGTCGCTACAGGTCGCTCATGGAGCGTTTAGCCTTGCTTTGCTTGAGCTGCTCCTTGCCGCGTGCGCCGGGATTTGGGCGTCTCCTAGTTGGGGACAAGCGTGCAGATTTAGGGATGCCTCTGTAGATGCCGCACGCTTTCTTCCTGTTTTCCCCCCATTTTTTCAGGGGCCTTCTTGCTTTCAAGGCTCCTTCGAACTTTGAGCTCTTAGCGTCTCTTCTAGTGGACGAGGCAGTGCTCAAGCTGCTTCCTTTCTGTTACTTCTGCATCTTAAAAATCTTCAGTGCCGACCAAATTTCCATTTGTCAATTCAATGGTTTTGTTCTGCTCTATTTCAGATCAGCAGGCTGCTTCTCAAAGATTTCTACACTGGCACCGTCGTCGACAGCTTCCTGCTCACCGCCGGAAGCTACTCCATACACCCATCTTGCCAAACGCGCAAAGCTTACCACCAAGGCAAGTATAGGGTTCTCAATTGGTAGCTTTACTTTTTTTTTATCCTGTCCTTTCCTTTGTCATCGCCAAATGGTATGCAAACCGACAAGGCAAATTAGCCATTATACATGCCTACAGATGTCAAAGGGGCGTGCCCGTTGGGAGGAAGCAGAAACCCGCCTTCTGCTGGAACTCGCTCTTAAGGAGAAGGAGAAGTTCAACTTCAACCAGTTCGGTGTAACCAGGGACGGCTGGCGCAACATTTACCCGCACTTCCCACAATATACGCAGAAACAGGTGACCAACAAGCTAGACTACCTGAGACAACAGTACAAAGCTTGGAAGGAAGCACAAGCAGCAAGTGGTCTTGGTCGGGACAAGCAAACGGGGGGCATTGAAGCTGAGCCAGAGTACTGGCTGCCCCAGGACGGGTCGCTATCCAATGACGACGATAATACACAGGGTGCGGTAAGTTTAGTATGTACTACAAGTTCTATCTCATTTTCTATGTTCATGTGTACGCTACATTACTTGACACACACACACACACACACTAACACATCTGTTTATGTACAGGAACCAAGTAGTGCTGGTGCAGCTCGTCTTAGACCACCGCCTTTCCTGACCGAACTCGAAGCACTGTTCGGCGACCGAAACAGAAACACGGGCATTTACATGTCGGGAGGTGGCAATGGTTCAACAACACCTCCTCATGTTGCGATGCACCGTGATCTCAGCGGCCCGTCCAGTTTCCACTCTGGTTCAAAAAGGCCCAGCGGGGACCAAGTTGTTGACAGCCCACGGAAAAAGGCCTGTGAATATTTGGAGATGATTTCGGAAAGCATTGCTGTGAGGACTAGATCCCGTGATGTAGCACGAACCCGTGAGCAGGAAGAGGTTGAAACCTATTCATGCATGTTACACTGCATTTGCTGCTGTACCGCCAGAACAGGGCACTTCATTGAAACTGAGCTTCGTACTATCTGTTTGCATGTAGGTGCTTCGGCTGTCATTTCCATGTATGGTCCAACTGATGCATATGGTTATGTGACGTGTCAAAACTTTGGTGGTTTGAAGTTAGAAATCTGACAAAAGGTACACATTTCTACAACCCTTTACTGTATTATCACCCCTGTTGTCAATAATACAATAATAGAGTCTTGAATTGATAGTAGGATGTATGAATTGCGCTTCAATGTATGCAGATGGTTACGAGCATGGATAAAACTGATGACGACAGTGAAAATTCCAGTGAGAACAGTTTCAATGAAGTGGCAACTGCGGCTCTGGCGGTCGGATATGCAATGTCCAGTTTGATGGCACCGCCAGTCTTGAACCATTTGCCTCCTCAGCCAGATCTCCCTGGACTACAGTGGGTACAAAATGTCTTGAGAGATCCTAGCAGATGCCGCATTAACTTTCGTATGCAGCCGACGAATTTCCATCGGTTGCACCACATATTAACTACCTACTGTGGGCTAAAATCAAGTAGGGACATTGATTCAATAGAAGCTTTAGGCATGTTCCTATGGGCTATGGGAACTAGACAATCAATGAGGCAACTGCATGAGAGATTCAGGAGGGGGCTGGGTAGTTGCAGCAAGATGATTCAGGATGTGCTAAACGCCATGATGCCCTTTGCAGATGAAATGCTTAGGCGGAAGGACAACACTTATGATGTAGTGCATGATGTGCTGGCAGAGTACTCACCTTTGTTTAATCGCTGCATAGGAGCCATTGATGGGACGCTGATCGAAGTGTGTGTGGATGAAGATTGTCATGAGGATTTCACTAATAGGAATAATTGGACCAGTCAAAATGTGATTGCTGCCTGTAACTTCGACATGATGTTCACGTACATTGGCGTTGGCACGGAGGGTTCAGCGCATGACATGCGGGTGTTGAAGAAGAAGGCTTTGCAGGATAGAAAATTCCCAAGCCCCCCAGAAGGTATGCTTGTCAAAGTTGTCCTGTTTGTATAATTTATGGTGTGCTGGTGTTGAGTACCAGCGGACATGATTATGAATTTGTATATTTGTTTGCAGGATACTTTTATTTGGTGGACTCGGGGTACGAATTTCGAGAGGGATATATGGCGCCATATCGAAACATGAGGTACCATTTGAAGGAGTTTGAGAAAAGGCCTCCTCTTAGCGCAGAGGAGGTCTTCAATAGTCACCATTCGAGGCTGCGAAATGTTATTGAACGAACATTTGGGGCTGCCAAAAATAAGTGGCCAATGTTGAAAGGCCTACCTCACTATCCGCATATAAAGCAATCACAGCTTATTATGGCTGGCTGTGCACTTTGGAACTATGTGCATGAGCTGGAGGGACCAAGGAATGCAAGGGCGTACAGGCAGCCTGATGGACTTGGCAGTTTGAGGGAAGTTTTAACAATGGCGTTAAGCCCTGAAGCTAATATAGGAGAAGTCCGGGAGTGGATTACTATGGGACTTGGAGTCCTTGGGAAGAAGTATGTGAAACTGCTATACTTGATTAGTTGTCTGCAATCATCTTTTTTTTTTTGTTCAATGCGGAACTGCGGAGTAATGACGATTTGTAAACATGCAGGTGATGGAGGACTGGGGCAGTGCGAGGACAGGTATTTTGTGCACGTTGCAGCTGAATGTTACACGATGAGATCGACTAATGGGGCTGGAGGGTTTTGTTGTCTGCTGGACGAAGACAAGGGCAGTGAACATTTGTGTAAGTAACTATGGAACTGTTAGTGGAGATTGAACTATTGATGATCAAGTTGTAATGAACCCTGTAATTTGATTGCTAAGACTTGCATGGCGTAGTTGTAATGGCTAGTATGCTGTTATGTGTGCTGTATGGATGGCATGTTAATTATGTATTTGTGGGGCACCTGTTGATTTGGCGCCATTATTTGAACCTGTGCATGCGGCTGAATAAATCTGCTGTGGACCAGCCAGAAACCAGCCAAAAACCAGCCAAATCCAGCCGGCTGGCAGCAGCTGGAAGATCTGCCAAATTCTTCCAGTATTGGTCCAGCCGAACACAGCCATACCTTTTACGGTGGTTGGGGATACTTTCCGGTAATTCTCGGTGACTAAACAAATAATTAGCACTAATTAAGTTTTTAAGTGAAAAGTTAGAATGGTAATTATGTCTTCCACATCACCCTTACCCGTACCCTCTCCCCGTCATCGCCGTTTCAAAAAAAAAAAAAAATCCCGTCATCCCATCCCTCGCACAGGACCCGTCATCCCGCCTTGGTGTCTGTCCTTGTTCAAGAACAAGCAGGAGCCTGCACTACACAAGCAAATCGTTCACAACCGGCACAAGCATGGGCTGAGGCTTGTACGTGTAACGTGTATATATGTACCTACTTGAGCTCCATCGGTACTGTTTGGTTCGACTTTTTTGGACGAGTGGCTAGGGATACGAGAAATACACGTGGACTATACTACTTCAATTCAATTCAATCATCTCGTATAGTACTTTAAAATATTATGCTTGTATTATACATTTACTATACTAGCCCTAAATAAATAAAACAATTTCGAAATTACAACTATCTCAATTTATTTTAGCTACCGATTTCACCGATTTTAGTATACATCTGGTGCGTATGGGCCCACCATTTAATACGCACTTGGTATCTAAATAAGATCATCTCATATTGGTAACTCTTGGTGACTATACCTTTTAAGCCGTTGGATCAGCGTCGTGAGCCGTCCCGTTTTCGACAACCATTGTAAAATTTCTCCTCAAGATAAGTGTCGTTCGCTTTTTGAGAAAGCGATTGTCAACAATTATATTAAAATATATAAATATTTATCTTAAATAATTAGTATCATTAGAAAGACCTTTACGTCTAGTTTTTTAACAAATTTATTTGAAAATATAAATATTGCACGTATTTTCTATAAATCGAGTCAAACTTATGGCATAAAAATTCAAAACAACACTTATTAGAACGAAGGGAGTACTAATCAAAGACAAAGAGGACACTATCTCAGGATCGGCCTGATCCTAACCATCAGCATCGTCAGAGAAAATATTAAGCCTATTCTTGACCTTAGTATCATTATCACCATCATTCCTGATAAATTGCAAAGTGGTATGTCAAGTGTCAAATTTTGGGCATTTGGCAAAGAGGTCATTACCGAGTGCTAAATCTCAGACACTCGGTAAAGACTTATTTATCGAGTGCCTCTGTTTTGGCACTTGACAAAGACCTCTTTTTGCCGAGTGTCTAAGAATTGGATCGGCAAAGATAGTTTTCAATATATATTTTGAAAACTAAATTAACTCAGATAAAAAAGTTTCCTACTACAAAATTGTATAACTTCTTAAGATCTACAAAGTTTTTTTTGTCATTTCTTCATTTCACAAATCGGTAGTAACGTTGTTCACAAAATTTACATCTCTCTCATAAATTTCATGAAACTACAAGAGAGATATATAAGATTTGTGACCAATGTTAGAACCACCATCGCGAGATGAACAAATGACTAAACAAACAAAATAAACTTTATAGATCTTGAGAAGTTATAGAATATTGTAGTTGGAAATTTTTTTGATTTGAGTTCACCTTGTCATGCAAAACTTGTTCGGATTTTAAAAATTTAAAATTCGAATTTTTCAAATGGACTCGGATGGAAAAACACCTAGAATAAACTTTATAGATTCAGAAAAGTTATGAACTTTATAGTAATTTTTCATTTGAGTTAATCTTGTCATGGTTTTGAATTTCAAATTTTAAAACAAAAATTAAAAAAAAACAAAAAAGGTTTGTCGCAGCGCCTTTCGGGCCACTCGGCAACAAATTAGGCCCAGGAGGCCTGCAGTATATAAGCGGCCTCACTCCCTCTCTAGAGTTTGACCGGTCGCCCTCCCTCCATCCCCCGAGCCACAATCCTCGGGCCGCCCCTCCTCCGCTGCACTTTCCCCCCTCTCCACCCGTCTCACTCTCTCTATCTCACTTTCCCGCCGATGCGACCGGATACCACCGTCATCGCCTCCTTGCTCACGGCCGACCTCCCTCTCCCTGCCGCAAAGGGCACTGCATCTCTCTCTCTCGCCTCATCCTCTCTCTCACCCCCACCCATCCGGCAAAGGGTGGCTTGCCCTTGAGGACGGCGCATTCTAGCATCTCTCCTCCCCGTCGGGCAGGGTCACAGTGCCCCTGCAGTCCAGACTGTGGTGAGGCCGGCATGCTCGATAGCCCTCCTGCTCCGTTGTCATTACAACAAATTTTACTACATTGGTTGGACATTGTCATTATATGATATCATGAGACTTCCTGAAAGATGACTTATTTGCTTCCTCCAGGAGTACAACTTTGTTAGCTTGTAAAACCTGCAGTTTTCCATTGATTATATTTTATCATTATTCATTATACTTATTTTCCAGGAAATCAGAACCGGATGTAGTTAACGCTCAAGGAGATCAGAGAGATTTCTGAAAAGGATGTCATGATGATCTGGAACCAGTTTCGAAAGCCAGACACCATAAACTGAGGAAGTATATTTGTACCTTAGTGACAGGAGGCAGAAATCATGACAAGTGAATTTGGAACAGGAAATATGCAAGATTTTCAGGGTTAAATTTTGCAGGAGTTCGCATACCCTGACTGCAAAAGGCTGGAATTAGTTGCAAGTAGGATAGCTCCATTGAAGTATGGGCAATTGAAAGGGTGGAATGATCATTTGTGTGAGTAGGAATACGTGGGTATGGGCAATTGTAGATGACATGATTTCAGATTATAGTTAAGAAATATATGATGGCTGATTAAGTGTTTCCTTAGATCATTTCTTGTTCTCTTTGTTGTTGATTTGCTTCGAGACTACTGAAATGTTAATGCTAGAATGTTGCTATCAAACAGACTCTAACCACCAAGAAAGAAACAGATAATACAAGTGAAAATCCTTAAATTTTTCTTTTGAAGAGGAAACAAATTTGTACAATGAACAACGTATCAACCAAACCAGTCATGATTAGAACTGTCGCAATATTCAGGCAACACACAGCCAAACCAGGGAAAAGCACGACCGCACCGGTGTGTGGCCGCACGGACAATCCAGGCCGTTCGCCTCCACAGCTGCACCAATCTTGAAGTATTTTTTGTTTTTCTGGGTTTTCTCTCTCTTGGGCCAAGAAGGCACCGCCGCAGCCCATCCTTTCGTTGACGCCGCGGCTCTTCGCGCCCAGCTCCGGCACCGCGGCCTCCGGACTTTGCTGCCGTCGCCGGAGTCTGCGGCAGCCCGCCGCCGCCGGCCACCGCGCCGACGGCAGCCATGGTTACTCGGCTGTGGGCTCCCGCAGACTCCGGGGACGACGGCCATGGCCACCCACCTCGGCACCAGCAGCTCCGACGAGTGATGGTGACCTCCCTGCGCGCCCAGCAGCGTGGCAGCTGCGGCCCCGAGCGGCGGCGACCCAGAGCACGGAAAGGAACCAACCAGCGCCGCACCGCAACCTCGCGACACGCGTTTGTGTACGAACGGCCCAGATTGCCCGTGCGGCCACACACGGATGTGGAAAATCCACTCTCAGCCAAACCAGGCATGGAGTCGCTGACATGGCGTCACTTTGCTGCTGGCTGCACGGTCTTCTTCTCCTTGGTTGGCGGCTCTGAGAAGATGATCAGAGCAATCAGCCATTTTATGAACAAAATTCAGAATTAATGCTCAGGTCAGGCGAATGGAGTGAGAGACGGAAAAAAAGCAGTGGGTTACTTGAGATGAGGGCCTTAGGGCGGTCCTTGAACAGGATCTTGTGCCGGATGATGCCGATGACCTCCAGCTCCACCTCCGGTGGCTCCTGTTCCCCACAACCAGCATTTGTCTTCATCTTCTTCTTCCGGAGCACCAGCAGGGGCTTCTTGAGCATCATCTTCATCCCGGCGAACTCGTGGTACCCAACCGTGAAGGTGTACCCTGCCTGCTACCCCTGATTAGCCAAGAAAACAGACGACAAGAGAGGGCCAGCGAATGAAACGAGATCTCTTGCCTTTGAAGATGAGGACGGGGAGGGCGCGGAGCAGAGGCGGCCGATGTGGAGCCCCCGGATGTCGCCGGCGAAGGATGCCTGCGGGCTGTGCCACGCTCTGCAGCTCCACGACGGCCCACTCCGGGCACGCCGACTCGCCGCACCCGCACTGAACGCGGATCTGCATCGACGCCCTTCTGCTTCGCTTCGCCGGCCGAGCAGATGTCAGGAGAGCAACTGAATGCGATACGCAGGCAAACGACGGGATGGGTCCCTTCTCACGTTTCGCAGATTGGTCCGCGCCAACGCCGTATGAGACAAATGGGAAATTCAACAACCCACTGCGTATATTCCATATAAACATTTGGTGGTACTAATATGCAACCAAGATCTCGTGGTATGATTGACTTATGACCAAACAGTTTCCCTGAAAAATTGTACAGGAAAAAAAACTTTTTATGTGTTCTGCATTCATCTTATGAAAGGTGTCAGTGCAAATCTAATAAGAATTTGTTAATACGACATCAACATCAAACAAAACTGTTCTCCACAATATATATACACTTATAAACAGAAACTTTGTAGTACTAACACCAAATTCACCAAAATATATACAGTGCTTGCAAAGTGGCGCATGCCATTTGCCCCAGATGTCTCTTGTCAATTGTTGTCACTAAAGCTGATGCCAAGATCAATTATGATTTATAAATGCTGACCGTGAATGTCAGATTCTTTACCTTTGCCTCTTTCAGTTTTCCTTTGGCTGAGGCCAGCAACTCATCATACTAGAACATGAACAATATATTGCATACAAGAAAAAAAGGGTTGCAAATATACATTCTGAAACATGTTTTTTTTTTTTTGAAAGATCATTCTGAAACATGTCGCATAAAATCTACATTACACGGAACATATTCTGCTCTCCTCATATTGCAACAATTGTCAGTTTCTTTGTCGCTCTAACAAATTTGTCTCGAGATTGGAGAACAAGAGACGTTCATACAGGAGAACGTCATACACATTTGAGCATGCTTTCAGCTTTGAGGATGGTTTATTGAACAGGTGCTGTCCAGCTTTTTTTTCCTGGATGATTCAACCTTGTTTCATCCTTGCATCACAGTAAATGGAATTTCTTCTGAAGATACAAGGAGCCTTGACCAAATTCATGACAGGCGAGCAAAAGAGATTCCTTCTAAGATGATTGTGATCTTGGCAGGCCGTCTTGACAAAGATCATTCTGAAATGTTTTTTTTTTAAAAAAAGTTGTTACTTGTCGATATTCTTCATGGAAAATTATATTTAGAAAGACTACCAGCATGAGCAAGACAAGACTCACCTCATAAGTCATGAGTGTCTACAATCGTGTGCATCAGTGGAGCAGATTATTGCAGCAACTCAAGACCAATATGGAACAGAACAGAAGTATATAGGTTCTGTGTCCACACTTGTCTTCCAATGAGATGATCAGAAAAACTGAAGGAACATAAAAGAATATCATCTCAGATGCATGGACTAATATGAATGAATAGAAGGGCTCTTGCTATCATCAGTAGCTACTAGTTAGCAAGGTAAGCAATTCTGCCGTTGAGCAACATGTCATTCCTATTCGCTGATGAGAACAAAGACTGAACTGCTTTGTTATGGGAATTCCTTACTAAATAGAATTTTTGTTTGCTGTACGTTTTTTTAAAATAGGCACAATAATAAAACAAGGAGTAAACACATACATGAGGGTGAAAATACGAAATGGCAATGGCACATGCAGTTCACCTTAGTAGCTTGCGAATGGAGATCACCAGAAGCAGAGCACCTTAGTCGATAGGGCACTCAGCTAGCAAACAAGAAAATTGTGCGTTCATCTTTTTGTCCACCAGGGACAACTGCATTGAAGAAAAAAATAAAGAAAAATTACAATGGAATTTCGATACACGCTATTGATCAACAAATTAAATGATTGGATCTTACAGGTACCAAGCTTTCTCTGGATGTTTCAACTGGTTTCGTCCTTGCTTAGTTGCATCCTTGTAATGAGATATCTTCTAAAGATGCAAGGAACCTTGCCCAACTTCATTGATGCATGGCAGGTGGACAAAGTAGATATTTTCTGAAGACGGTCTTGATCTTGGGAAGACTTGACAAAATTCTCTGCTAACCAGATTACCAACAAATTAGAGCTATAGAAACTTGATCAATATTTGGAACATGCTACAGGTATGAAAGCAGAACAAGAACAAATTATAACACCAACCTCATATCCAAGCCACAAATGTCTATAATCGTGCCGTGCACATGAGTAGAGGACATGCATGTGGCAACTCCGAGGAACTAGATGATAGCAATTTGAAGGAGCATTTGGTTCAGATCTGCTCAAGATGTATGGCTGCTTATGCTACATTATGCTCCATTAGTCAACCATGTTGACAGAAGAGCATAATATACTACCATCAACGAAGAACATATCCATCCTATGCTGAGCCAAAAATGCAGCATCAGACATCAGAAGTATAAGTAGTTTCTGAATTGAAAATGAAAAGGATGCAAATTATGTTCAGCAATACCTCAAGGCAACAGGCAAGTAATTCAAGAAAGCTCTACGAGCTAAGATATTCTAAACTCATTTTATGGTATATTTTCTTGAAATCAAGATTTACATCCAGTCAACGCAGCCACCTAGAGATCACTACGGTATCTGCAGAACAAGTAAATTAGAAATGCAAATATCGAAGCACAGAATCCTGAGAATGCAGCTACATCTGCAGGTTTGCAAGTCAAGAAGTGCTATGGAACTGCTACTCACTCAACAGGGCATTATGACAAAATTTCTGCCTATCAATAGTTGCATCAACTCTAGTAGTAGATTGAACTACTCAAAGACGAACAAGAGAGAAGCACACAGTAACTGAATAGCAAGGGAAAGAATGTGAATTCAATGATATAGGTGAATGCGTGGTAGAGTTAAATTGTACTAACCAGTTTTATTTATAACTTCGGAGACACATATTGAGATGCTCGTCCAAGACAACACAAAATCCACGATATGTACAGATCCCTACAAGGCTACAAGAATGTACAATTTGAAGAAGAGTTATGTCGGTAAAGAGAAACTGGAATATTATAAATACTATCATCTAAAGTATCACAGATTATTTTCCAGTGTCCTGTTAAGTAAACAGTGTTTTCCACAAAATCATACAAGTCAGTACCAAGGAATATAGCATGCTCTACTTGGACGAGTTACAACTTACAAGGTTGAGGATGAGGAGAAATGCAGTTGAGAAGATAAAGTAAACTATGCACAGTTAGTCATGGCATGATCATTTTAATGGAAACCCAAACCTGTAAGACAAACAGTTAGAAGAAAAGAGCAATCACCTTGCATTACTAATAGTCTAATTCGAGCAAGGTTTTGTTATGCTGATTCTGAGAAACCTATGCTTAACTGGAGAACAAATCCCAGTTCAAAACTATCCAATATTAACCCCTATCTCTGTAACCAAAAAAAGAATGAGTCCAAGTACCGTGGAATACATACCAATATATGATAATTTATTCCCCATTAGTCAACCATGTTGACATATGAGCAGAATATATCCATCCTAAGTTGAACCAAAAAAAGAAAAAAATGTAATATCAGAGTTCAGAACTATAATGTAGTTTATGAACTGAATATAAAGGCGCAAATTATGTTCTGCAGCCATACCTCAAGAAACAGGCAAATAGTTCAAGAAATCTCTACAAGTTGAGAAGATATTCCAGACTCATGTTTTAAGGGAATATTTTATTAAAAGAAGACAATTTCATTTACATCCAGTCAATACAGCCACCTTGGGATCAATAGAGTATCTGCAAAAGAAGTAAATTTGGAATGTAAGCACCCAAAAAGAAAGTACTGATAATGCAGCTTGTTTCTGCAGGTTTTACAAGTTAAGAAATGCTTTTGAACTGCTAATCACTCAACTGGGTATTGTGAAGAAATAGCTAACTACCGAAAGTTGCATCAAGTCATCAACTCTAGTACTAGACAGTAGAACTACTCAGCATGTAACAGGATAGAAAGGGCAAAATATGAATTTAAATTCTAAATGACAGGAGAATGCATGGTAGAGGTGAAAGTTACTAACCAGTTCTATTTACAACGTCAGAGATACATGTTGAGATGCTTGTGCCAGACAACACAAAATTTTCCACGATATAGAGAGATTCCTACAAGGTTACAAGAATGTACAATTCAAAGAAGGCTCATGCAGAGAAAGAAAAATGGGGATATTATTAGTACTGTAGGCTAAAGTGTTTTCCACAAAATCATGTACTACCAGATAGCATGTCCATTGGGGCAATAAACAGATCATGAATCTGATTTAAAATCATATCTATTATTGGTCTAGATCATCAAATGTGTGAGCATCAATTTGACTAATAATACCATATCTATGTGAAAAATGTTTGTTAAGCATATACATATTATGAAGCAACTGCTACTCTGCTAGCTCATACAGCTAGATACTCATAAACAAAAGGTGATAAATCTATGAGACACATTATAAAGACAAGAAGCAATTTCACACTTACCAAAACGTGATAAGGTTGACACTATGATCCTCATATCAACTCTGATGCTTTACTAGTATTAGGAATACAGCATGCTCTACTTGGACCAGTCAGAAGGTGGAGGAGAAATGAAGTTGATAACATAAAGTAAAGTATGTACATTCAATCATGACATGATCATTGTAATGGAAACTCAAACCTGTAAGTAGCAGTAACAAACAGTTAGAAGAAAATGATTGTAACTTCAATATTAATAAATATCAGAAAAGGGAAAAGTAGCACAAATAACCAGAACAAGGAGCATAGCCGGTAAACATCTAGGATTAAACTAGTCAACAGTGTGTATACTGACCAATTTATTTACGCCATGGAAGGTACTTGCAGAGAGATGATGTTGGTGCTTGACAACAATAAGAGTATGAAGCGGCAGAGAGCGAATTTTATGAGGTTAGAAGACTAAAGAATGTACATTTGGAACAAGTGACCTGCAGAGTAGGTAAACACAAGTTGATTTAGTCAAAGCAGTGACCGTGTTGAAACAAACAGAAGGAGGACGACTAGGACTGTTAATATAGCAGGTTAGGGAAATTAGAGCAAATGATAAATCAATGATACACATTATCATAAAGACAACAAGCAATTTCACAATTACAAAAACATAATAGGGTTGACACTACGATTCTCATATCAGCTCTGATGCTTTACTAGTATCGGGAATACAGCATGCTCTACTTGGACCAGTCAGAAGGTGGAGGAGAAATGCAGTTGATCACATAAAGTATGCAGACTAAATCATGGCACGATCATTGTAATGGAAACCCAACCCTGTAAGTAGCAATAACAAACAATTGGAAGAAAATAATTGTAACTTCAATTTTAAGTATCAGAAAAGGGAAAAGTAGCACAACCAACCAAAACAAAGGAGGAGAGATGATGAACGAATAACTAGGATTAAAAAACTCCTAAGCAGTGTTATATACTAACCAATTTATGTACAGCATGGAAGGCACTTGCAGAGAGAAGATGTTGGTACTTGACAACAACAGTAGTACGAAGCGATAGAGAGTGAATTCTATAAGGTTAGAAGAATCAAGAATGTACATTTGGAAGAAGAGACCTGCAGAGTAGGTAAACACAAGTGGATTAGTTGAAAAAACAGTGACTGTGTTGAAACAAACAGGAGAGTGACGAGCTAGTGAACTTAGTAGTAGGCAGGAGTAGAAACAGGAAAGTTTGTGTTACCTTGATTACTGAAGCATGACTATCGGAATGGTTCCTATCAGCTTGCGGCACTGCATTTTTAGCTCTTCGCTGTTGCGCCAATGGCTGACATCTATTAGCTTCAGTGAAGATGGGAGGACGCCCTTGGGTAGTGAGCGGATCGCTGAGCAACTATAGATAGTTAATTTCTGAAGGGAATTAGGGAGGCTGTCGCTGGGTAGTGAGCGGAATGCTTCGCAGCTGTCGATAGTCAAATTTTGAAGCGAATCAGGGAGGCTGCCCTTGGGTAGGGAGCGGATTGCTGAGCAGCTGGAGATGGTTAAATTCTGAAGGGAATTAGGGAGGCAGTCCTTAGTGGGCAGCAAGCGGATGGATGGACAGGAGATGATCTCTAATGTCTTGAGGCTTGTCAATGTATGCAGACCCGCCGGGAGGCTCTGCAGCTTCTGGCAATAATAGAATCGGAGGTATTGCAGCGAGGTTAGGAGCTGCAGGGCCGCCTCGTGCTCCGCCGTGAAGTGCTCCGTCTCCTCGTTGTAAAAAAGGACTAACTTGGTGAGGGAGGTAGAGAGGGACCTGCAGATGGGTGCAGCAAGGACTCCTGCGCCGTCATCTGTCCACAGCGACGACAGCAGTGTGGATCCGGAGGAAGGGGAGATAGAAGAAAGCCCGTGCTTTTGCTCATCGGAGTCGAAGAAATTGGTGGTTTGTCGGACGGTTAACTCCTGGAGGCAGCCGTGGTCGAGAAGACGCCTCAAGCCCACGCCTCTTTGAGAGGGATCCCCACCGCATCTCCATATTTTCAAAGTAGCTAGGGATGTGAGGTTTGAGAGGGGCGGCAGCGTCTCCACGCCCTGAAGCCGGAGGGATTGCAGGGAGGTTGGGAAGGGGAAACCAGAAGAAGACCACGACGGTGCATAGCAGCTCAGGAACTTGGGGCATTCAGCAATATCCAAGGAACGGAGAGAGCACAGAGCCTGGAGCCCTCCCCTGTCGAGGGGCCGGAGGCTTAGCTCGGGGCAACTCCAAATCTGTAGCTCATGTAGTTGGGGAGGCAAGAGCAGCAACCCCTCCTCTGCTTCTTCTATTTCCTCCTCTTCTTCTCTGCTCCTACTAGTAGAGGAGTAACATGCCGTCGCCTCCTGCTGCTTATGCTCCACCACACCTAACCCTGTTATCTTGTTACCATCGCTAATTGTCAATTTGGAGAGCTTGGGCATATAACAGATAACTTGTGTTAATTCCTTCCCACTTGTAGCACCAATCCTCCAAATTATCATGCTCTCAACTGCAAATTGGTAGCTGGCATGCCTCCCTTCTTCAACTGGCCCAAATGCATTATTTTTACAATTATATATAGTCAGGTCTCTCAGGGATGACAGCTTTTGGAGATCATCAAGCGCTAGAGGAGGACATGCACTCATCACTAGTTTCTTTACTTCTGTTAGGTTATCAAAGTCCATGCTCGTCCATAATGACGTACTATCATGAGTGTCATCCCTCCCAAAAATCTCCAAGGATAGTGGGAATCCAGAAATCTCTTTGTATGTCAGACTCTCAAAGCCTAAACCAACTTCTGATATCTCAATAAAGCACGGGCTGCGAGTCCATGGAACGGGGGCAAAGACGACAGTTTTGGACAACCTCCGATGACGAGCTTCCGTAGACTTGGAGGCCATGTTTTTTGATCTTGTTGGCTATAATTACAATCTGAAAACCCCAACTCCACGAGTTTAGGACAGCCTTTGATGACGAGTTCTTGCAAATGGGATAACACTTGACTGCATCTACCAACAACCCATCTTTCCAGCCTTTCCAAATTGGCAAGCTCTATTCTCTTCAAGTTGTTGAAGTGTTGGCCAGGGCTATTACTCGGTATTGCTTCAGCACCCTTGTTAACTAGCTGCAACTCACCACCTATAGATGGAAATGTTTCCCAGTTCACACCATCTAGACAAAGAGATTCCAGATTTTGAACCGATAGGTTCAAACCTAGCCAAGAAGGACAAGTACCACCTCCATGCCCTATAATGCTTAGTTTCTGAAGATTGCTATGCGGCTTCAGACCTTCAAGAACTTGCTCTTCACATGCAGGATCCTTGTTAGACCGTTCTAGACTCCAACATAATATTAACTCCTTTAGGTTTTTCTTGTGTATTAACTTTGCTTTATCTGCTGCTTCCCTTCCGTCAACATGTTCAATATTATCAATCCTCAATGACCCGCAAACCTCTAGCAGATGTCCTATCTGGCTCAATTCAAAACCCTGACTTTCTTTTCCAACCTCAAATCTTTTTAGCTCTTGTAATGACTTCAATTTTCCCACCTCTGAAATCTCTGGATCATATTCAATTAGAAAATGGCGTAGTTTTATAAGTTTAGCCATATATCTTGGTAGATTCTGGAGGTCTTGACAACCGTGCAGATCTAGGACTCTCATGTGATAAAATCTTGAAATACTTTTGGATGCTACCAATTTATTTTCTTCTCCATACAGCCCAACATCATTATTATTATATACCCGAAGATACCGAAGATGGATAAGTTCTGAAATGTTGTGCAATAAATCTTCCATGCTATAGAAGTCTCCAGATACCAAAATAACACGAAGGGCTTTTGCTTTATTGAACAAACCATGGAATGTCTTCGCAAAGCTACCTTGGTGTTTACCAAATAACATCAATGAGTGCAGGTTTTCAACTTTTAGTCTTTCTCCGAGTACACTAAAATCTTCTTTACAAGTATCAAAAGCCTTTCTATCATTGACACTTGAGTCATCTATGTTGATGGACAAGTGGCGGATCGATGGAAGGATTTGTATGGATCTCAAATTCGAACTATATAGGCTAAGGCATTCATCTGTTGAAACCTTTAGCCCTAATTCATGCATTAGGTCATGAATAACATAATAAGTGCACCCATGATCATCTTCTTCCTTTTTCAAAAATCCATGATTAATCAACTCTATCAAGTAGCTTAGTCCTATATCTTCAACTTTTTTATTTTCACCACGTGAATGCAAAACATCTAGTCCGATCCAAAAGTGAATTATCTCTTCTTCACTAAATTTGTAATCTTCTGGAAACAGTGAACAATAGGTAAAACATTGTTGCAGATGAAAAGGCAGATAGTCAAAGCTAAGCTTCAGTGCTGGCATAATGTCATGGTCTCCACTCTGTGATTCCCATTCTCTACTTTCTAAAACTCTAGTCCAATGACCCAAATCAAGGTGGTTTCTCAGCAATCTACCAACAGTTTTTGCAGCAAGTGGTGAGCCCTTTAGTTTTTTAATTATCTCATCTCCAATACCAAGTAGTTCACTATGGCCCTCTGGTCGTTGCTTGTTTCCAAACACATATGCAGAGAATAACTCCTTAAACGCTTTGTAGTCTATACCTTTCAAGTCTATCCAATGTTTAGTTGTTTTAACAATTTGTGCTACAGCAGGAAACCGAGTTGTGACTAGAATGATATTGCCTTTTGTTTATCCTTTCTTAAATGATACTAGGAACCTATTCCATTCATCCTCATTACTACAACTCCACATATCATCCAACACAAGCAAAAATCTTTTTGATTTCAATCCTTCTTCAATCCTGTTTTCTGCACTACCCTTTCCTCCCATATCGATTTTATCTGCAATCTCTTCAGTCAATCTTGACACATTGAAATTGACAGATACACATACCCATAGTTTTACCTCGAAATTATCCTTAAGTTCCTTATATATGTGTTGTGTTAATGTCGTCTTCCCTATGCCTCCTGGACCAACAATTGGGAGGACAGTTAGGTCCACATGACGGTATTCTCCCATGGTAATGTCATGGATAAGCTTATCTGTCACATCCTTCCTACCATAAAATTCAGGCTCTATAGACTCTGGGGTGGTTATGGGCCGACTTGTAGCCATGTACTGGCCACTATTGTTTAGGTTAGCTGCCAACAACTCTAGATTAAGAATTGTGGATACCTTGGCACATAGAGGCTTTAACTGCTCTGTAATATCCTTCATCTTTTGAGACATCTCAACCCTATAAAACTCCAACTTTGGTGTTTGTACGACGCGGTCTCTCTGTGGTGCCTTGTTGGTTTGGGCACAACAGAGGAATCGACGCCCAGTCATTGTAGCATTCGAGTTTGAAGCATTTTGAGTAGAGTAACATGGAAGTGGAAGGTGTTTACCAACAGTGTGGATGGTGCTACGGGCAGCGGAGGTGATCCTGCCCATGCAGCGGTTGTTAACCAGTTGATCGGTTCCACTTCCACATGGACATGGCAAGCAAACTCCTCCTTTCCTTGGATCTTCTTCTTCCTCCTCATCATCAGAAGCTTTGACGCCAGTACATGGCCAATGTCCACCACACGAGGGGACTCTTGTTCTTCTTGTATCTTCATCTGGCTCGTCGTGGGTAGCATTAGCAAAGCAGGCGGAGCACTTGGAGAAGCCGAGCATTTTTACAATGGCTCTGGCGGTATGGCGAGCATTGAGGGCGGTGTTGTGAAGGCAACCTCCCTCATGCTCCTTCGCCGCGTGGTAGGTGCCTTCGAGCTCGTCCTGGATGCGGAAGTAGTCGACCTCATCCAGTGCGTCGTCAGCCCTGTACGCCAAGTCCCGTAGCTCCTGTAGCAGCTCGGACAGCGCCGGATTCTTCATCCCCAGGCCATGGCCGTAGTGGCCACGGGCGTTGTTGAGCATGCCCTCCGCATACAGCAGCTCCATCCTGAGAGCCTTGATGTTGTCACCCAGCTCAGTGCTGGCCGCCCACGCCTCCAGCACCCCGCCCGAGACAGGGCCCAATGCCTTGCCGATCATCCATCGCGCCGCCTCCACGCCCAGCTCCATGGACACCCAGGCAGCCGGTCCAACACTGAAACAGATCGAAGGGAAATATTTAGTCTTTTTGTTAGTTTCAACTTTGAAAGACGAGACTGTAAGACATCATCACGTCAGAGAGGATGGATGGATGCATGTGCAGGTTACCAACCAGATCGATGAAGCAAAGGTTCTTCAACTCAACAGGCAGCACGCAGCAGCAACGACGAAGGCAATGCAAACTGCTTGAAGCTGGCGAGAGAGGTGCTGAAAAAGCACTGCTTAACAGGGAGATGTGACCTGAGCAATGGGCAATGGCACGAGACAATATCAGTACCAGATAGAATCGGAGAAGTTTGATGAGCAAAGCAAACTGCACCGAGCCCGCCATCGTCTTTTACTTTACTTCTAGGAAAGGAAAAGGATTTGGCATCTCTGATGACAGGTCCCATGGTTTGCTGGCACTTTACTTCTAGGATCAGTAATGCCGAATTCTTAGTCTTGTACGTATGGTTTAGAGAAATAGCAAAATCCATCAAAAGGATGGTAGCCTGGCAATAACGCTCCGATAGCAAAGCATGATTTCTCTATACTTACAGGGTGAAGGAGCCCCTCTCAACGAGTATGCCATGCGGCCCTCGAAAATGAAGGTCAAGGTGGGGCAGCGACAGCGGCCTGCCCTGGTGTCAGGCAGCGGACGCCGGTGACCGGATTGCCAGGTGGCCGGTGCTGCTTGGGCGCTCCATCTTCGTGGATGGCAGCAGATCCGCGCACTTGAGCTGCTGCTGCTGGGACTGCTCGGCAGGGTAGGGGCGGCTGGGGCTTCTACTATCCCCGGCCCTCTGCTCACTTCCTCAATCCTCCCCGCCATTTTCCTTCCCCCTGGCGGCTGGGTTCTGTGGTAGGGCTCTAGCTAGATCTTCTTGCTGCTGGCCGTCTTTGCCGGTGATGGTGGTGGGCTGCCTCTCCGTAAGGCTTCTTGCCGCACTTCTCCAAGTCAGCCGGGCGTGTTGCTGCTAATCCCTCGCCGCATCCTACTTCCTTGATAGGGTCGAACAAATTGCAATACAGGGGTTGCACTTGCACATAAAGACACAAGCATCCAGTTCAGATCACATCAGCACAGCACTGTTCATGTCTTCCTCAATTAACTTCAGTTTATGATCAAATCCAGACGTTACAGATTACAGCTCAATTATCAATTAACTGATGACTTAGTGCTAACGCTCTGCTGACACAGATTACCAAGAGAATACAAGCTGACAGCCTCGTGTCTACAGGTCACACACAGGGCCTTTTACCTGTATGCCCTCATGAAAGTTGGGTGATACCTCTATGCCCCTAGAAAGTTTGAGCATACCTGTGTATCCAAGTTAAACTTTCTTTTACCCTCTACGCCATTCCGTCCGCTTTTGCTCTTGACAGTGTTAAATTGTCAAAGAAAAAGTCCAAAATACCCTCTCAACTCAACACAATGGCATCAGGTGGTCCATGTGCATCTCTTGCCTCTCATCTCTGTGAACAGGTGGTGTGGTGTGTGCGGTTCATGATGGACCATGTCCACAATGGTGTATTTAGAGGTGTATTATAGGATTTATTTTTCTAAAGGAAACGGGCCATAAATCACAAGGTGATGTCATCAAGCTAAATGTGACGTCATTGAGCTAGCATACAAGAGAAGAAAACAGAGCACGCACCCACCACCCATGCTATCGCCGGTCATGGCGCTGTACTTGTGCGTGCGTGCGCGATGGCAGCCCCATGAGGCCTGCGGCGCGGACGGCCCGGCGAAGCTGACTGCGGCCATGCCGCTCTGCCTGCTCGCTTCGGCATGCTTGGACCGGGACGGCGGCCGCCACGCGCGCGCGAACGGGAGCAGGCTGGCCAGGGCGGGGCGAGTCCCAGCTTTTGGTCCTTGGTGAGCACGGCGAGCGGAGCAGCGAGCCGCCCCCGAACGCGACGAGGGCGCCGGCACCATCGGCGAGTCGCAGTCCGGCCAACAGCCTGGGCACGGTGTAGAGCCGCCGCGGCGCCTCCTCCCTACACACGCGGACGCGTCGTGCTCCTGCGGTCGGGGGAGCGCGTCCTGCGCGGGCAGAGCCAAGACTCAGCCGCCATCGTGTCAGTGCGCCGGAGGTAGAGGAGAGCGAGAGGAGGAGGAAGACGGCGGCGGCCACGAGCAGGATGCGCACCAGTGGTCAGCTCGTCGCCGGCGGTGGCGGGCACCGGTGGTGCTGCCTCGCCCATCGCCGACCGTCGCGGTCATGCCGGCTGAAGGGAGCGATGCATCCATGGACCTCCCCGTGCGCGTGGACTGAGCGGCAGCGGGCACGAGCAGGAATGCCATGGCGACCGCCGCCGCTGCCCATCCCGTGGACCGCGCATGGGGCCCTACGCGGCCAGGCTGGTGTTGGGAGCTGCCTCTCCCTTCCCCTCCCTGCTCTTCTCGAGGAGGAAGAAGATGTTGCAGTCTGACAACCTGGCCCCACCGGCGGAGAGTGAAAGAAGTAAGAGATGAGGTTACAAGAGAGGGGTATTTTAGGTGTTTTCACTGGTCGGGCCCACGCGTCAGAGTAGGCAAACGGCAGCAACTGGATGGAAGCTGGACGGAATGGCATTGAGGACAAAACAAAGTTCGGCAGGATACGAGGTGTCTTGAACTTTTGAAAAAAGCATCTGGCAGGGACCAAACTTTTATAATGGTATACAGGTAAAAGTCTCTCACATACAACAGAACCTTAGCCTTCAAGCATCTCGACTGAACTGCAGACGGACATACATGTTACAAACCTAGAAACGTAAATAGCTGTCACGTATACCATGTAAACAATCACGGAACACCTACAGCTTTGTCTACCAACAACACACTCCTTGAGGCATCAGCAGCCTACCCAGACCTACAGAGCATGCACATCGTGCTGAACAAGCTAGCAATGATGTAAGCATCAGAAGCTACTGCCCTGAGTAGGACATTGAGTATTGTTGGAACTCTGAGCCCGAGCTCGACTCGAAGATGTGGCGCGGAAGGGAGAAATCAGCCTCGGAATCTAGGAATTCAGTGCCGCTGCCACGCTGCCTCTTTGCTGCCCTCTCATGGGTTGGACTAGCGACGGGAGAGCCATTCTGGCAGTTGGAATCAGGAGTTAGTGGCTCATGGCGGGAAAGAGAATCACCATGACAGGTGCTCTTGGTTCCTTCAGTTCGATCTCCGGGGTCCCTGTTGGAAGCGCCTACTTGAGTTGGAGACTGAAGTTGGTGCACTATGACTATGCCTCTGGACACTAGCCGTGGAATGCTCTTAGCATCATCGAGTGCTCAGCATAGAATTGGTTAAAAAAGAGGAAGCAGTAGGATGCCCTACTGAAGTTGTTCTGCTCCTATCAGATCTGAGGAAGAAAACTGAAATACTTGACCGGTTCGTTGTCTTTCTCTTGAATCAATCTGAGTATGACACTGGTTTGGAAAATTGATTCTGAAACCATGTTTTATAGGTTTTGTAAACCGATCATTACTAAACACCAGAGCCTCAGCCTGAAACCCAACCACCAATCGAGCCTCTAACACCAGAACAACAAAACAGGTCTGGTGCAGCCGGTGTGCCTGCGGGGAGTGAGGGAGATGCCATGGCATAAGTTTGGTTTCCATCACATCCTTATGGTCGATCAATTTTTCCTGTTATTGTGTCTGGTAGGTGGATGAGTTAAAGACACCACTGGCATTCTCCCAAGCCATTTTGTTTTGGGGTTCGAAAAGTTGAGATTGAGGTATGTCTTGTCCAGCATTGTTTTGGTCTGGAGTCTGAACTAAATCTAATAGAAGTGTTCCATGATGGAGTTGTAACATTGGATCTCATAATTGAATGTTGTGGACGATTCAACCAAAAGTATATTAACCTAGATGTTCCATGTTACTTCATGTAACATTGATTCTTGAGTTTGGCTGCGTTACAGTTCATGTGATGCTTGTTTCTTTCAAAATATTCTCAAAAGAACACAAAGGGCTACTGGTTTCTATGAATGTTTTTATTAGCACTCAGCTCAGCACAGTTGTGTGCATTGATATTCTAAAATAAATAAATTGGCACTCATCTCAAGAGTCTCATGTTTTTCATCTAAATGCACAAGTTATAAGTCCCGTTGCAACGACGAGGATATTCTTAGTAGACATAATGTATAATTCGGCAGTTGAAATCATATAAATGATCAGCAGGCATGACTTTCTGGTATCTTTTTGTCCAATTCTGATCGGACATAGGAAGCTTGATACTAAAAAGAGCAGTCTAATTCAAGCAATAATGTTCAGTTATGTTAATTATGAGAATCCAACGGAGCTTACCTAAAGAACAAATCCTAGTTCAAAACCATTCAACATCAGCTCCTAACTCTGTCTAATCTAACCTATACTACTAAAGCTGTATACCACCTCCTCCCTCACAAAATCCTGTTCATCACCAGCCCCCTCTCACAACTTACTGTTACAGCAACAGTACAATGCTGCGAACCGTCCGATCGACCTGCCTCTTGCCATCCAGACGCCGCGTAGACAGGCCCTGGAATGATCCACGACGAACGTGCACATAACCTGGAGCGATCCACCGCGGCCCTTCTCCGTCTCGGTGACTCCGACACATCTCCGCCACCTCCGCGGCCCCTACGCGAAGCAACAGCACAGCGGCACCACCGTCGTCCTCCGGTCTCCGCCGTTGCCGTCGCACTCGCCACGTCGACGCTCGGCCCTCGCCGCCGACGTCGTCTCGGCTCTTGCCGCCGCCGTCGCCGTCGCCGCCGCGGCCCCTGCGCGACCTCACCGTCGCCCTCGCCTCGGTGCCGCTCCGCCCTCACCGCCCAAGACGACTCGCCGGTTGCGCGTCCGCCCCACCTCCAAGCCTCAGGGTACCACGCCGTCCCTGGCGCTGGCCCCTGCTGCTACGGCTCACTGGCTCCTGGGCTCCCCATCCACGGTACGGCTCAGCTGTCAACACTACTCCCCCCTCCTCATTGCCTCTACAGATATTTACTTCGCCACTTAAAAGTTTAGTTCTGCAGGATGTTGAAAACGTCGGATTTCTGCGTCTTCATCGGTTCTGATGCCAACCTACAATGCCTAAAGTGCTTACACTTCTCCGGTTGTAAAGTTCCGATGCAATGCTACTAGGACGGAAAGAAAAAAAATATAAAAACAAAAAGGATGAACATTCATCATACAGAAACATGAATAGTTGCTGTTCTTTTAGAAAATGAAAATTTCCGATGCAATCATACTAGGACGGAAAAAAAAAGAAAACAAAAAGGATGAACATTCGTCATACAGAACCATGGATAGTTGCTGTTCTTTTAGAAAATGGAAATTTCCGATGCAATGCTGAACATTCTTCATAGATACAAATCTATTTACACCTCTTTCCGACACAATAATCCGCAGCTTACATACCAACGACATACCATGGAGACTAGACGCACCTGCTCCGCCCGCTGCCGGAGCACTCGGAGGTGTCGCACTTCGCCGCCCCGCCGTCCCCGTCCCGCCCGTCCCCGGCCGCCTCTTACAAGGACCGCCTCATCTTCGGCGCCCCCACCGCCGCGCTCGCACCGCCACCGCAGGAGCACCTCCATCGACGACCTCGACCTGCCGTCCTGCTCCTCGTCCCCGCCCTCCCCTCCCTCCGACCCAGAAGACCCCACCTCCTCCCCCGCCGCCACCTCCCTCTTCGAGTTCCTCGCCAGCGCCGCGGGCGCCCGCACCACCACGAACCTCCACCGCTCGCGCACCGCGCCCGCCATGGCGCCGCTGAGCGCGGCGGCGCTGGCCGCCGCCGCCGCCACGGCCGGGGACCAGTCCGCCGCCACCTCAGCCGCCCCGCCCAAGCGCCCCGCCATCGTGCTGCACGCCTTCCTCTTCCTGCTCGCGTACCTCACCCTCGGCGTCGCGTTCTACGCGGCGGCGCCGGCCAACTTCACCTCCTCGGCGGGGCCCACGCACCCCGTCGCGGACGCGCTCTACTTCTGCATCGTCACGCTGTGCACCATCACGCCGGCCAACATCACGCCGGCCACGCCCGCGGCCAAGCTCTTCTCCATCTCCTTCGTGCTCGTGGGCTTCGGCTTCGTCGACATCCTGCTCTCCGGGATGGTCTCGTACGTGCTCGACCTGCAGGAGCACCTCCTCATCACCGCGCTCAAGGACCCGGGCCCGGCCTCCTCCAACGCGCGGCGCAAGCACCGACACAACTACATCTTCGACGTCAAGAAGGGCCGGATGCGCATCCGGATGAAGGTCGCGCTCGCGCTTGGCGTGGTGGCTGTCTGCGTCGGCGTCGGGGCCGCGGTTCTCAGGAAGGTGGAGAGTTTGGGGTGGCTCGACGCGGTCTATCTCGCGGTGATGTCGGTGACTACGGTCGGGTATGGGGACCAGGCGTTCCAGACGCTGTCTGGCAGGCTTTTTGCGTCCGCGTGGCTGCTCGTGTCCACGTTGGCTGTGGCCAGGGCATTCCTCTACTTGGCAGAGATGAGGATCGACAAGAGGCACCGAGCCATGGCCAACTGGGTGCTGTCCAGAGACATGACCGTGTCTGAATTTCTTGCTGCAGACATCGACAACAATGGATACGTCACGTAAGTCGGCCTTCCTTGGTTCACATTTCCTTGCTTCCATTTTATACAATGCTTTCTTATTTATGCTGAGGAAACATCCACAATAATAGGCCCTCCAGAGAGGCTTATTGGTAATAATAGGTCCACAATTCGAGGTCACTGCTTAGGGACTACAAAACCATCAAGCTATCACAAATTGGGCAAAGTAAACATTCAGAACTCCCAAGTTGGAGATGCACTTAGAGCCAGCTAGGCACTAGCCAGCAATCATACATCACTAGCATTTTTCTTTTTGAGTATTTCACTACCATTGGTTGCTCACTAGGTTGTCTGTTCTGTTTTAGTGGTTTCAAGATTCATTACTCAGTTACCTACTTTAGTCTAAAATGAAATTCGGTTGCAACTGACCTAAGATTCAATGGATATATTATATATATATATTCCACCAAATTCTAATATATGAGACAACAATACAGGGGATTTTGTTGCCTAAACCAATTTATTCATATACAAGATTAAATGATAAATTGATAATGGAGTTTCACAAAGGAATATGAGCAGTGTCTGGCAGTCTGAGGTGTACATAATGGAACATTGAATGCTATCTCATATTAGGGCATGTACAACAAGATGCATAAATATGGGCAAGAGCGAGAAGGTTGCAACATCGTTGAGCACCATCATAAACATTGATTCCTTCTATGCAAATGGGTGCTCAAATGAGCTTAACTACCTTGCTAGCACACCTTGAGCATTAGGAGAAAACTTAAGCATCTCATCCTCTTTATAAGCATCTGTTGCTAATGACATCACATAAAAGGAAAATGAGCTAAGCACCACCGTTGAAAATGAGCTTGGGAAAAGTTGGTGGTCTTTTATGTTGTGGCTTATTTGTCACATTAGGTAACTTGAAAATTGAACATAAAAGAATAAATCAAAACAGAACAAGACCTCAGCTTGTTGACCCATGATCTCTGTTGCATACCACATTAAAAAGGATGAAGTGTTTTTTGGAGGCTGGTTAAATGTTTTTGCAATATCACACTGCCAGAATAAATTGAAATATAAGATCTGAAGAAGTTCATTTGAATATATAGCTAGTGGAGGAATGTAGAATAGTGTATACAATTTATGATGCTTATGTGTTTTGACAGAGAAACCTCTATTTTGATGACAGAAAAAACAACAATTAACTAACTTATCATGTAGTTATGTTTGTGGAATGAATTGTTCTTGTCTTGCAATCTCTGTAAGTAATAGTCCACGACTGAAATATTATGGAATGCAATTATGGCACAAATATAACATAGAAAGAACAGATGGTGGCTCTTGGCACTTTGTCAAACTCTTAAGCATGGCAGGTAAATTTAGAATACCTTCTTAATGCTTATTTAGAATTGTAGATATTGACCATGTAAGAAAGGATGTCATTGTGCCATTTTAGGAAAACATGTGAAATTTCCTGTTATCTCTCATAGATCATGCTCTTGTATCATATTTCTGTGCTATTAATCTATTATATGAAGTGTCTGGTGAATCCTAGATTTTTTTTAGAAAAACGGGTAGCATGAGCTGCATGACAGTGTGAGGTGTACATAACGAAACATTGAATGCTATCTCATATAAGGGCACTGCAACAAGATGCATAAATTTGGGCACCTAAAGAGAGAGAATGTTGCTACATCGTTGAGCACCAGCATAAAAGTTAATTCCTTTATGCAAATGGATGCTTAAATCAGCTAACTACCTTGCTAGCACACCTTGAGCACTAGGAGAAAACAAGCATCTCATCCTCTTTATAAGCACCTGTTGCTAATGACATCACGTAAAAGGAAAATGAGCTAAGCACCTCCATTGGACATGCCCTTAGTTTGGGAAAAGTTGGTGGCCTTTTATGTTGTGGCTTATTTGTCATGTTAGGTAACTTGCAAATTGAACATAAAAGAATAAATCAAAATGGAGGGAAACCTCAGCTCGTTGACATATGATCTCTATCACATATATCACATTAAAACGAATGAAGAAGTGGTGTTTGGAGGGTGGTTCAATATTTTTGCAATATCACACTGCCAAAATAAATTCAAATATAAAATCTGAAGAAGTTCATTTGAATATATGGATAGTGGACGAATGTAGAAGAGTGTATACAATTTATGATGCTTATCTGTTTTGACAGAGAAACCTCTGTTTTGATGACCGAAAAAAGCAAAACTAACTTATCATGTAGTTGTGTTTGTGGAATGAATTGTTCTTGTCTTGCAATCTCTGTATCTCTGTAAATAATAGTCCACGACTGATAATAATATGGAATGCAATTATGGCACAAATATAACATAGCAAAAACAGATGGAATGAGTCTTGGCACGTTGTCAAACTCTTGAGCATGGCAGGTAAATTAGAATAAATTGCTTAATGCTTATGTAGAATAGTAGACATTGACCATGTAAGAGAGGATGTCCTTTATGCCATTCTAGGAAAACCCATGAACTTTCCTTTTGTGCTCTCATAGATCATGTTCTTGTATCATATTTCTGTGCTATTATATTAAGCGTCTGGTAAACTTTCTTTTTCAGTTTGACAAATATGCATATACTCATTATTCCTAGATAGTTGTTTTTAAAATATTTATGGTAATTTGGAAGCTTTAAATATTTGGAATATATGGATGATTCATACTCCTACCACTCCACTTGAAGAATCATTCACGGGTGCCAGTTCAGGATGGGCACAGTAATGTACTTGGTACAATATTCACCTGCTAGGCTGCTACCCTACTTTCAAGATGTGATAACTAACTAGTCAAGCATTTCACTTAATAGAATAGCTTATACTTAGAGTTTTCTTGTGTTTTATATGCTATTGCACTCCACTTAACCATTTTTTGGTAGTGGTTGTATAATTCATTGCATTAACCCTAAAGAAACTTGACCCCTGATTCATTTGATCATCCCTGAGTTGTCTTCTTTTCAGTATAAAGAAATATCATTATTTTCTGGCTTTTTTTTTTTTTAATTTTGCTACCACCCATTTAATAGTATCGATTTTATATTAAATCTGATTAATGGTTTATTTTGCTTCAATTTGCTGCCATACTTGCTGCATTTTGAACTTAGCTGGGTCTGTGTGCTTGATATTGCAGATTGATTTGTGTAGATTAATTAACATACATCACCACTTTGCATTTAGGATGATGCAGAATGCTTTTTTTTTAATGCTTAGATCTTTCAATTTTCACTCAGCATGGCATGTCAACTCTAGTATATAGTGAAGTAATCTGTAAAACATATACATAGGGCCATACAAATGGTAATATATTCTATAAGTGCCAGTCTGTATGGTACATCAGCTCATTGATTTTGCCAGTCTGTATGGCAGTATTCTAAATTTTCTGGTTGGGGCTTGCATTTATTTTCAGAATTATGCTGTACTTTCAATAACTTGTCAAAAGTGTGGAAGGATTTCCCCCTGGATCGCTTATATGAAATTGTCTGCGAATATTTCTTTCTATTACGGTCTCCACCCCACGGTTCTGCTACTGACCTACTGTCTAATGCTGTCAGTTATGCAAAGCCACACCAGATACACTTTTTAGCTACACTAGATATTCATTTTCACATAATTACCATAATGACTATCATTCTGTAATAGCAAGGATTTGTGTTATCTGTTTTTTTTTTTGGAACATGATTTATTTATTTCTGCCCAGAGTGCAGTTTCCATTTAAAATCATCATAATTGCTGATTTGTCTAACATGTAATCATTTCTTATGCTACTCAGGAAATCAGAATTTGTTGTTTACAAGCTCAAGGAGATGGGGAAGATTTCTGAAAAAGATATCATGATGATCTGCGATCAATTCCAGAGGCTGGACACAGGAAACTGTGGGAAGATTACGCTTTCAGATCTTCTGGAGAGCCATCACTTGGTTTCAGAACCCAGGGACAAGAAAAAGGGGAAGAAATCTTAACAGGTGTCATAGGATGCACCAAAATTGTAGAGCGGTGTTAAAATTTTGGGACTAGGAAACGCCAGATCAGCAAGGGTGGAACAGGAGGCATTCTCCTACACGGAATGGAAATGACAGGATCCGTTGAAGGTAGGATAGCTCCATCCATAGAAGTTGCAGGTGCGCTCCACTGCTCCAGATATGATTCTACCCTAGAAATGGTGGAAAGATCATTACTGTGAATAGTAGGCGGTTGTAAATATGAACAATTATACAGAACGGTCTACTCAGATTCTTTTGACAATATACATGGTGGCTGCTGGGGGATTACCAGATTAGGCTCTTCCATTGTGTGGATTATTTGCATTCGTTTTTGAGAATATATATTTCTGGCCACAGTTGACCTGCCTGCAATGAGCTCAGCTGCGGACCCTGCGGTCCATATAGTTCAGGTTGGTGAGGCAGAATCGACGGCCCCCTTTGGGTTACATGTCTACATTAGATACCACAAAGTTTAATGATGTGATAACGACTTCCCGTGTCCCGGGATTCGTGATAGCAAGGCAACATGGGCTGTTGTCATGGGGGAAAAATCTTTGTTCGGTGGTGCTGATTGAGCAGAGCCGCAGGGGCTGACCAGTTCATTTATGGATCTATACTACCCTTGCTTTGATATTTTTGTTGATCTCTTGAAACAAAACCTATTTCGGTTGCAGCAGCAGGGATTTGGACTCTTCATGAACTCATGGTTCATGATGATATTTTGGTGGAGATTTATACATCCTCTTCGTGTGTTGCATACCCAAAACTCTTCTTCCTTCAACTTCTTCTGTAACTCCGGTGAGAATGAGATCGAGCAGCCTCTATTTCATTTCCATGGCAGACCAAGCTCTCATGATAGGTAATATATTAGAAGCATAGGAGGCGACCTGTCAAAGAGGGAAAGTCCCGGTTCCACAGCGGCGAAAGCAACTCTCACGGTCTCACCTGCCGACGTAGGAGATGAACTACCGTGAGAGCAGCTTTCTTTTGGTTAGCTTTTGGCTTCTCAGAAGAAAAAAGCACCTCCAGGAAGCTGAACCAAAAGGACTCTAAAAGTACAAGTCTGAAGTTGCCAGAGATGTTAAGCAGCAGTAGATGGAGCAATCGTGTTATGGCGGTTCTGTGGATGAGAAAAACGCCATGGAAGAAAACATTTTTTAAAGCATTGGATGCAGATCTAATACATGTTAAAAATGGGCATGAGATTCTAAAAAAAAAAATCAATATGAGATAAAAAAAAAAAGGCCCTCAAATTTAACATCATAATAGAACATGGCAGTGAAATGAAACGTAAAATTAATAATTTTTGAACTTGCATCGATCTTGTTTGACAATTTTTCTTTGAAACGCTTGAATAGAAAGATCGAAAACTTGTCGTGGCTATGATTCCGTAGCGGACAGTGACATTGCACGATGGCAATGATAACGAATTAACGATGTGGCTAGAGGCCTGGCCACCTACACAAAGGAACATGAAAGTACAAGTGTCCATCCTAATTCCTATGGATGGCTGGCCGTGGAACGCTTGATCCAACCACAGAGAAGCACGTGGCATCCAACTTGTAACCTGCGAAAAAACAATCATGACAAAAAGAAAATAATCACGACAAAAGAACTCTACATTCGGGAGGGCCCTCTACGACTAGGACGAAGCATCCTGTTTGATGCACCCAGCTAAAATTTAGCTAGCTTTAGCCAGCTAAAAGTTCTCTCGGGTAAACTTTAGCTGAGGTACTTAGATCCTTCAGCTAGAATCAACTAAACTTTAGCTAGGTTGAATTGGGTTGAAACAATTAAACTCAAAACTTTAGTTGTTTTTTTAGCCGTGCCGTTTAGATCCCTAGCAGGCCCTAAGGCTACTAGATAGGATAATTCTTTGTGCATTTTCCACATCTATATATAAAAAAGATATATAGTCGGATCAAATAATGTTTCCGGTTGAAATGGCTTAGGATAATTGTTTGTACATTTTCTGTCTCTCAGACACCGCTTGGATTGGTTGAACCACACGCACCATGCAACCTAAATTCTTGGACCAAAGAGAATCCCAATGGATTAGTGGCAATGAAATCTTCAAGCTTGAGACAGAATACACGAACCACTATGTCAGACCTGTCACTGGGCTCTGTCCTGGTTCAAACTGAATTCCTTCTATGATCTCAGGCCACTTAGAAAGTTAGAATTGCAGGAATACCCGAACCACTAGATGTATCATGATCGTGATGATTCAGGTACACTATGTATTCATCATTACAACAACATTTACTACCTTGGTTGGACATTGTCGTTCTATGATATCATGCAACTTCCTGAAAGATGATTTATTTGCTTCCTCCAGGAGTACAGCTTGCTAGCTTGTAAAACCTGTAGTTTTCCATTGATTATGTTTGATCATTATTCATTATGGCACTTATTTTCCAGGAAATCAGAACCTGTAGTTGAAGCTCAAGGAGATCACGGAGATTTCTGAAAAATGATGTCATGATGATCTGCAGTTTTAAGAGCAAGACAACGAAAACTGAGGAAATATTTTTGGAACTTCTCAAGACTCATTGCTTGGCCAAAGAGTCAAAGACCCCAGCAACAGGAGGCAGAAATTATGACACTTGCCTTATGAATTTGGAACAGGAAATATGCAAAGATTTTCAGGGTTATATTTTAAAGGGCTTCTACCCCAATTGCAATAGGCTGGAAATTGTAAGTAGGACAGCTCCGGCAACTGCTCCGGTACTCCCTTCTAAAAATATTGCACGAATCTCAAAGCTCGAATCTGGATCTCATCTGTACCTCAGCCCGTCCAAGACCAATCCGAGCGCAGCCCATAACAGAAACGTCCGTCAAATTTTTCATCACCCCGTCCGCCACCAATTCACGTATGTAACAGAATCTGACTCCGTTGCTATGCTACTCTCTCGTCTCCCTGACCCGATTTTTTTTCAAGAATTCCCGATCCCATTTCTTCGCGTCCTCCTCGCGTGTACCCGCCGGCGGCGATTCCCTGGCAGCGAGCGGCCATGCCACCGGCCACCACACCTAGGAGTACGCATACAGTTCAACCAGTACATGTGTTTAATATGTGTAAAATCAAAATTCAGCAGCTGAAATCTGGTGACTAACAGATTGAATCCATCCATTCTATTCCAACAGCTGACCAAAGCAATCTGATGATTGTTGATCTATGGCAAGTACACAGAACTGTCTTGTGCGTTGGTAAATTACACAGACGAAATAACTTGTATATATACAAGAACTGACAAACCTTAGCTACATAAATTAGCACGGGACTCAATCCTATGTACGACCATGGCCACCGTAGATGATGAGGCAACGCTGTCGTCGAAGTTCTGGGATCGTCAGGTTCAGGTTGTCGCCGGGATCACGCTCGGCCTGGGCGTCGAGATCGTCACGTTCAGGTTGTCGACGAACTTCTCCGCGTATGGCGGCTCTCCGACCACCACGATCGCGCCGGGATCGTCACGTTCAGGTTGTCGACGAACGTCTCCGCGTATGGCGGCTCCCCGACCACCACGATCGCACAGTCCGAGTCGGAGTCTGTTACGTACGCGAACGGCGGCGGGCGGGGCACTTCACGGACGTTTTGGTTGAGGGCTGGGCTCGGGTTGGTGTTTGGATGAACTGAGCCCAGGCAGGATCCAGATTTGAGCTTTAAGATTCGTGTAATATTTTTAGAAGGGAGTACCGGAGCAGATTCCTAGAAGTTATTATAATTCCTTCCTGTTATTATTCTGCACTTGAAAGGGTGGAATGATTATTGGTGAGTAGGAATATGTTGGTGTGGGCAATTGTAGAGAACATATTTTCAGATTATATTTAAGAATATGTGATGGCAGATTAAGTGTTTCCTTATATCTTTTCTTGTTCTGTTTGTTGTTGATTTGCTTCATGACAAATACCAAAATGTTCTACCAGCTGGAATATTGCAATTAAACAAACTTTAACCACCATTTTTTTAGAAGAAACATCCTTAAACTTATACAATGGACAAAGTACAATGAAACCAGTCATGACTAGAACAGTAGCAATATTCAGGGAACACAACCAAAGCAAGGGAGCTTCAGATTCTCAAGGGTCATGGAGTTGCTGGCGTGCCGTCACTTTGCTGCTGGCTGCACGGCCTTCTTCTCCTTGGTTGGCGGCTCTGGAGAAGATGATCACAATTCACACAATCAGCTATTTGATAAACAAAATTCAGAATTCCTGCTCAGGTCAGGCAAATGGAGTGAGGAAAAAAAGTGGATTATTTAGTGGATTACTTGAGATGAGGGCCTTGGGGCGGTCTTTGAAGAGGATCTTGTGCCGGATGATGCCAATCACCTCCAGCTCCACCTCCGGTGGCTCCTGCTCCCCACAACCAGCTTTCGTCTTCTTCTTCTTCTTCCGGAGCACCAGCAGGGGCTTCTTGAGCGTCACCTTCGTCCCGGCGAGCTCGTGGTATCCCACCGTGAAGGTGTACCCTGCCTGCTACCACATCCACATGGAGAGCACCTCCACATCAGCCAAGAAACCAGACGACAAGAAAACACAACAAACGAGATCTCTTGCCTTGGAAGATGAGGATGGTGAGGGGGCAGAGCACAGGTGGCCGATCTGGAGTCCCCTGATGTCGCCGGCGAAGGAGGCCTGCGGCTGCACCATGCCCTGCAGCTCCACGACGGCCCACTCCGGGCACGACGACTTGCCGTAGCCGCACTGTACGCGGATCTGCATCGCCGCCCGTCTGCTTCCCTTCCTTTCGCTGGAGGGAAAGCGATTGGATGAGATCAGATATTTAGATCCTTTTTCACGTTTTGGCGCCAAAGTGCCGCTCGGTTTCCCGCGCTTTTTCGTTTTTCCCACGGGTGGTTTTGTTTTTGTTGGCGCCAATGCCGGATGAGACAACAACCCACTGCGTTCGTTTCGACATGGTATACATTTGGTGATAATATGCAAACACAAGATCTCGTGCTATGATGACGAATGACTAAAAATATTTCCCTAAATAATTTCTACATGGAAAATGCAATGTTATTCGGTTGTTTTGACTTTACAGGAGAATTAACTCTAGACTTGGCACAGTAAAACTCTCTGTTCTGTTCTGTTCTGTTCTGGATTCATCTGAATATCTGATGAAAGGAGGATTTCTCTTGTACTAGTTCAGTGCAAGTCTAGTTTGTTAATACGGCATTAGACGAAACAGAAACTCTGCAGAATTGAAGGAAATATAAACAGTGCTTGCAAACTGATGCATGCCATTTGGCCAAGATGTCTCTTGTTAATTGTTTTTTTAACCTCTTGTTAATTGTTGCTAAAGCTGACGCGAAGATCACTTGTGAATTGTGACTGTGAACGACAATTCTTTACATTTGCCTCTTTCAGTTTTCTTTGGCCAATGTCAGCAACTCATCACACTAGAACATGAACAATATCTAGCATACCAGGGAAAAAAGGCTGCTAAAATACATTCTGAAACATGTCGCATAATTTCCCAGAACTACATTACAAGGAACATAATCTGCTCTCCCCATATTGTAATAATTGTCAGTTTCTTTGTTCGGTCTGAGAAAATTGTCTGGAGATTGGAGCGCAAGGGACATTCATATAGAAGAATGTCATACGCATTTGAACTGGTGCCATGCCTGTTACTGTAGGATCTTACTGTAGGATCTTACAGAGGCAAGCCTTTTCTGGATGTTCCAAGTTCCAACCTGGTTTCGTCCTTGCATCCTTGTAAATGAGATTTCTTGCAAGGAACCGTGCCCAACTTAATTCGTTCATGGCAGGCGAGCAAAGCAGATTTCTTCTGAAGATGATCGTGGTCTTGGCAAGATTACTTGACAAAAATCTCTGCTAACCAGATTACGAACAAATTAGAGTTGTAGAAGCTTGATCGATATTTGGAACAGGCTACTGGTATGAGAGCAGGATAATAACAAATTATAACACTCACATCATATCCAAGCCACGAATGTCTATAATCGTGCTGTGCGCATTGGCAACTCCGATGAACTAAATGATAGCAATTCGAAGGAGCATTTGGTTCAGAGCCGCTCAAGATGGATGCTTGTGCAGATGAATAACAGCTTCTGATCAGCAGGTAGATCGTAGGGTGAGTAGGGACCAAGGGTGCATACAGAGGGTGCTGCCAATTCATTTAGGATAAGAAAGAATCCAGCCACCCAGGAACAGTTGAAGTCTTGGAACAGAGGAATAAAATTGCATAGGTTCTGTAAGCCCACACGTCTTATGTTGAGATGACTTGCAAAACTAAAGGAACATAAAAATGTATATCATATTAGCTCCATGAATATATAGTCAAATTAATCAGAATGAATACGAAAGTTCATCTGCAGCTACTGGGGTCCAGGGATGAGAAACCATCATGTGTGGTTGTCTCCATAACTCTACATTCAATCTAAAAAAAATAGCTATATTTGCAAATGCACAGTTGGGCAGTTGAAATAATATAAATCATCAGCAGGCATGACTTTTTGGTATCCTTTAGTCTAGTTCTGATTAGACATAGGAAGCTTGATACAGAAAACAACAGTCTAATTCGAGCAATGTTCTGTTATGTTAATTATGAGAATCCAACGGAGCTTATCTAGAGAACAAATCCAAGTTCAAAACTATTCATCTGTCTAATCAAAACATGAATGAGTTCAAGTACTGTGGAATACATACCAATATATGCTACAATATGCTCCATTAGTCAACCATGTTGACAGAAAAGCAGAGTATACTTTACCATCAACGAAGAACATATCCATCCTATGTTCAGCCAAAAAAATGCAACATCAGACATCAGAACTATAAGTAGTTTCTGAATTCAAAATGTAAGGACGCAAATTATGTTTTGCAGGAATACCTCCAGGCAACAGGTAAGTAATTCAAGAAAGCTCTACGAGCTGAGAAGATGTCCTAAACTCATTTTTAGGGTATATTTATTGAAATGAAGATAATGACATTTATATCCAGTCAATGCGGCCACCTTGGGACCACTAAAGTTTATGTAGAACAAGTAAATTAGGAATGTAAGTATCGAAACAAAAAGTACTAATAATGGAGCTTGTTTCTACAGGTTTACAAGAAGCGTTATGGAACTGCTACTCACTCAACATGGCACTATGACAAAATTTCTTCCTATCAATAGTTGCATCAACTCTAGTACTAGATTGAACTACTCAAAGATTAACAAGAGATAAGCATACAGTAACCGAATAGCAAGGGGCAGAATGTGAATTTAAATTCTCAATGACACAGGTGAATGCATGGTAGAGTTAAAATGTACTAACCAGTTTTATTTACACGGCGGAGATAAACAAGAATATATGAAGGATATATAATTACTATTACTTTGTAAACAATGTTTTCCACAAAATCATATACACTGCAGATAGGATATTCATTGGTTAAACAAAAGAGAATGAATCTTATTTACAATCATATGTATCGTTGGTCTAGCTCATCAAGTGTCGAGAAAAAAAAATGTGAGCATGAGTTTGACTAATACCATATCTAATGTCACAAGTGTTTTTAAGCATTGGTGCTTGACATATACTTAGCTACACATAATCAAGCAACTCTGCTAGCTCAACCAGCTAAGATACTCATAGAAAAGGTGATGAGTCTATGAGACACATTATAAAGACAACAAGTAACTTCATACTTACAGAAACATGATAAGGTAGACGCTATCATGTTCAGATCAGTTCTGATCCTTTACCAGTCAGTACCAGGAATATGGCATGTTACTTGGACCAGTTACAAGGTTGAGGAGAAATGCAGTCGAGAATATAAAGTAAACCGTGCACATTCAGTCATGGCGTGATCATTTTAATGGAAACCCAAACCTGTAAGTAGCAGTGCCAAACAGTTAGAAGAAAGGAGTGGTAACTTCTATTTTAAATATCAGAAAAGGTAAAAGTAGCACAAAAATATACAGAACAAGGAGCAGAGCTGATAAACAAATAACTAGGATTAAACTCCTAAATAAACAATTTATACACTAACCAATTTATGTACAGAGTATACTGCCCATTCATCTAGGATAAGAAGGAATCCAGGCACCCAGGAACAGCTGAAGACTTGGAACAAAGGAACAAAATTACATAGGTTAACTAAAATAACACAAAAAATATCATATTAGCTGCATGAATTATTTTCTCAAATTAATCAGAACAGTACAAAAGTTCATCTGCAGCTATTGGGGGACAGGGGATGATAGATCGTCACGTGGGTCCCATAGACCTTATACAATCTAAAACAAACAGACATAGTTGCAAAAATCAACAGTTGAAAGCATATAAGTCAGCAGCAGACATGACTTTCTTGGTATAATTTTGCCTAATTCTGATCAGACATTGCAAGCTTGAAGGAGTAATCACCTTGCATTACTAATAGTCCAATTCAAGCAATGTGTTGCTATGTTAATTCTGAGAATCCTATGCTTACCTAGAGAACAAATCCCAGTTCAAAAATATTCAACGTTATCTCTGTAATCAAATAAAAAATGAGTTCAAGTACCAAAGAATACATACCAATGTATGCTAAATTATGCCCCATTAGTCAACCATGTTGACATATGAGCAGAATATTTCCATCCTCTGTTGAGCCAAAAAAAAGCAACATCACAGTTCAGAATTATGAAGTAGTTTCTGAACTGAAAACTTAAGGGTGCAAATTATGTTCAGCAGCAATACCTCAAGGAACAGGCAAGTAGTTCAAGAAAGCTCTATGAGCTAAGAAGATATTCGTAACTCATATTTGAGGGAAAATTTTATTGAAATCAAGACAATTACATTTATATCCAGTCGACACAGCCATTTTGGGATCACTAGAGTATCTGCAGAACAAGTAAATTAGGAATGTAAGCACCCAAGCAGAAAGTACTGCTGCAGGTTTTACATGTTAAGAAACACTATGGAACTGCTACTCACTCAACTGGGTGTTGTGAAAAAAATCCTACTTATCAATAGTTGCACCAACTCTAGTACTAGATAGAACTACTGAAAGATTAACAAGAGAAAAGCACACAACGTAATTCAATAGAAAGGGGTAGACTGTGAATTTAAATTCTAAATGTCAGGAGAATGCATGGTAGAGGTGAAATTTACTAACCAGTTTTATTTACAACGTCAGATATACATGTTGAGATGCTTGTGGCAGGCAACACAAAATTGTCCATGATATAGAGATTCCTACAAGGCTACAAGAATGTACTGTCAGCTAAAGTGGCATGATATATAATATTTTTGTTTTGTCAACAGTGTTATTGTCCACAAAATCATGTACGATGCATACGATGCAAATAGAATGTCCATTGGGGAAATAAACAAAGCATGACTCTGATTTAAAATCATATCTATTGTTGGTCTAGATCATCAAACGTGGAGGGAGAAAAACATGAGCTTGAATTTGACGAATACCATATCTAATGTGAAAAATGTATGTTAAGCATTGGTGGTTGGCTTATTGTCAGTTAGTTACACATTATCAAGCAAGCTCTCGCTGCTAGCTCATACAGCTAGATACTCATAAACACAAGGTGATAAATCTATGAGACACATTATTATAAAGACAACAAGCAATTTGACACTTACAAAAAACGTAATCAGGTTGACACCAGGATGCTCATATCAGTTCTGATCCTTTACTAGTATCAGGAATACAGCATGCTCTACTTGGACTAATCAGAAGGCGGAGGGAAATGCAGATGATAATATAAAGTAAAGCATGCACATTCAGTCATTGCACGACCATTGTAATGGAAACCCAAACCTGTAAGTAGCAGTAACAAACAGTTAGAAGAACATAATTGTAACTTGAATTTTAAATAAATATCAGAAAAGGGAAAAGTAACACAAATAACCAGAACAAGGGGCAGAGCTGGTAAACATCTAGGATTAAACTCCTAAACATTGTATATACTAACCAATTTATGTACAGCATGGAAGGCACTTGCAGAGAGAAGAAGATGTTGGTGCTTGACAACAACCGGAGTACGAAGCAATAGAGAGTGAATTCTATGAGGTAGAAGAATCAAGAATGTACGTTTGGAACAAGAGACCTGCAGAGTAGGTAAAACACAAGTGGATTAGTTGAAGCACTAACTGTGTTGAAACAAACAGAAGGAGAGTGACTATGACTGTGAAGAGGTTTGGAAAACTAGAGCAAGTGAACTCAATACTAGTTGTCAGGAGTATGACGTGGGGACAAGTAGAAACAAGAAAGGCATTGTTGGTTGGCTTATTGTTAGTTAGTTACACATTATCAAGCAACTGCTACTCTGCTAGCTCATACAGCTAGATACTCATACAAAAAAGGTGATAAATCAATTAGACACGTTATTATAAAGACAACAAGCAGTTTTACACTTACAGAATCGTGATAAGGTTGACACTATGATAAAGACAACAAGCAGTTTTACACTTACAGAATCGTGATAAGGTTGACACTATGATCCTCATATCATCTCGGATACTTTAGTAGTATCAGGAATACAGCATGCTCTACTTGGACCAGTCAGAAGGTGGAGGAGAAATGCAGTTGATAACATAAAGCAAAGTATGCACATTCAGTCATGGCACGATCATTGTAATGGAAACCCAAACCTGTAAGTAGCAATAACAAACAGTTAGAAGAAAATGATTGTAACTTCAATTTTAAGTATCAGAAAAGGGAAAAGTAGCCCAAACAACCAGAGCAAGGAGCAGAGGTGATAAAAGAATAACTAGAATTAAACTCATAAACAGTGTATGTACTAACCAATTTATGTACGGCATCGAAGGCACTTGCAGAGAGAAAATGTTGGTGCTTGACGATAACAGGAGTATGGAGCGATATAGAGCGAATTCTTTTTTTTTTTTCTTTTTGGTGTGTGTAGTAGAAGAATCAAGAATGTACATGTGGAACAAGAGACCTGCAGAGTAGGTAAACACAAGTGGATTAGTTGAAAAAGCAGTTACTGTGTTGAAACAAACAGGAGAGTGACTAGAGCAAGCGAAATTTAGTAGTAGGCAGGAATAGAAACAGGACTGTTGATGTCACCTTGATTAGTCTGCTCTGACTATCGGAATGGTTCCTATCTGTTTCCGGCACTGCCTTTTCAGCTCCTCGCTGTAGCTAGCTCCGACATCTATTAGCTTCAGTGAAGGTGGGAGGACGCCCTTGGGAATGGGAAGTGCCCGTATGGATGGACAGCTGGAGATGTGTAATTCTTCCAGGGAATCAGGGAGGCCGTCCTTGGGTAGTGAGCGGATCGCTGAGCAGTTGCGGATAGTTAATTTCTGAAGGGAATTAGGGAGGCTGTCGCTGGGTAGTGAGCGGATTGCTTCACACCTTCGGATAGTCAAATTTTGAAGGGAATCAGGGAGGCTGCCCTTGGGTAGTGAGCGGATTGCTGAGCAGTTGTCGATGGTTAAATTTTGAAGGGAATTAGGGAGGCGGTCCTTAGTAGGCAGCAATCGGATGGATTGACAGTCAAGGATCTCTAATGTCTTGAGGCTTGTCAATGTATGCAGCCCCGCCGGGAGGCTCTGCAGGTGGCAAAAAAAGAATTCGAGGTGTTGTAGGGAGGTTAGGAGCTGCAGGGCCGCCTCCTGCTCCGCCGTGAAGTGCTCCTCGTTGTAAGAAAGGATTAACTTGGTGAGGAGGTAGAGAGGGACCTGCAGATGGGTGCAGCAAGGACTCCTGCGCCGTCATCTGTCCACAGCGACGACCGCACTGTGGATCCGGAGGAAGGGGGGATAGAAGAAAGCCCGTGCTCTTGCTCGTCGGAGTCGAAGAAATTGGTGGAGTTGTAAACTTCCAATTCCTGGAGGCAGCCGTGGTCAAGGAGACGCCTCAAGCCCACGCCTCTTTGAGAGGGATCCCCACCGCATCGAATATTTTAAGTAGGTTTAGGGATGTGAGGTTTGAGAGGGGCGGCAGCATCTCCAAGCCATCAAGCCAGAGGAATTGCAGGGAGGTTGGGAAGGGGAAACCAGAAGAGGACCACGACGGTGCATAGCAGCTCAGGAACTTGGGGCATTCATCAATCCACAAGTCACGAAGGGAGCACAGAGCCTGGAGCCCTCCCCTGTCGAGGGGCCGGAGGCTTAGCTCTGGGCAACTCCAAATCTGTAGCTCATGTAGTTGGGGAGGCAAGAGCAGCAACCCCTCCTCTGCTTCTTCTATTTCCTCCTCTTCTTCTCTGCTCCTCCTAGTAGAGGAGTAACTTGCCGTCGCGTCTTTCTGCTTATGCTCCACCACACCTAACCATGTTATCTTGTTACCACTGCTAATTGTCAATTTGGAGAGCTTGGGCATATAACAAAGAACTTGTGTTAATTCCTTCCCACTTGTAGCACCAAGATCTTCAATATTCATGCTCTCAACTGCAAATTGGTAGCTGGCATGCCTCCCTTCTTCAACTGGCCCAAATGCATTATTTTTACAATTATATATAGTCAGGTCTCTCAGGGATGACAGCTTCTGGAGGTCATCAAGCACTAGAGGAGGACATGCTCTCATCACTAGTTTCTTCACTTCTGTTAGGCTATCAAAGTCCAAGCTCGTCCAGAATAACGCACCATCTTGAGTGTCATTTCCACGAATCTCCAAGGATACTGGGGATCCAAAACTCTTTCCGTAGGTCAGATAATTAAAACCTAAACCAACATTTGATATCCGAATAGAACATGGGCTGCCAGTCCAAGGGATACGAGGCAAGGACAACAGCTTTGGACAATTCTCAATCATGAGCCACTGTAGATTTGCAGGCCATGTTTTTGGATCCTTTTGGCTGTAATTACAATCTGAAAACCCCAACTCCACGAGTTTAGGACAGCCTTTGATGATGAGTTCTTTCAAATGGGATAACACTTGACTGCATCTACCAACAACCCATCTTTCCAGCCTTTCCAAATTGGCAAGCTCTATTCTCTTCAAGTTGTTGAAGTGTTGGCCAGGGCTATTACTTGGTATTGCTTCAGCACCCTTGTTAACTAGCTGCAATTCACCACCTATAGATGGAAATGTTTCCCAGTTCACACCATCTAGACAAAGAGATTCCAGATTTTGAACCGATAGGTTCAAACCTAGCCAAGAAGGACAAGTACCACCTCCATGCCCTATAATGCTTAGTTTCTGAAGATTGCTATGCGGCTTCAGACCTTCAAGAACTTGCTCTTCATGTGCAGGATCCTTGTTAGACCGTTCTAGACTCCAACATAATATTAACTCCTTTAGGTTTTTCTTGTGTATTAACTTTGCTTTATCTGCTGCTTCCCTTCCGTCAACATGTTCAATATTATCAATCCTCAACGACCCGGAAAGCTCTAGCAGATGTCCTATCTGGCTCAATTCAAAACCCTGACTTTCTTTTCCAACCTCAAATCTGTTTAGCTCTTGTAATGACTTCAATTTTCCCACCTCTGAAATCTCTGAATCCTCTTCAATTAGAACATGGTGTAGTTTTATAAGTTTAGCCATATATCTTGGTAGATTCTGGAGGTCTCGGCAACCGTGCAGATCTAGGACCCTCATGTGATAAAATCTTGAAATACTGTTGGGTGCTACCAATTTATTTTTTCTCCATACAACCCATAATTATCATGTACCCGAAGATATCGAAGATGGATAAGTTCTGAAAAGTTGTCCAATAAATCTTCCATGCTATAGAAGTCTCCAGATACCAAAATAACACGGAGGGCTTTTGCTTTATTGAACAAACCATGGAATGTCTTCGCAAAGCTACCTTGGTGTTTACCAAATAACATCAATGAGTGCAGGTTTTCAACTTTTAGTCTTTCTCCGAGTACACTAAAATCTTCTTTACAAGTATCAAAAGCCTTTCTATCATTGACACTTGAGTCATCTATGTTGATGGACAAGTGGCGGATCGATGGAAGGATTTGTATGGATCTCAAATTCGAACTATATAGGCTAAGGCATTCATCTGTTGAAACCTTTAGCCCTAATTCATGCATTAGGTCATGAATAACATAATAAGTGCACCCATGATCATCTTCTTCCTTTTTCAAAAATCCATGATTAATCAACTCTATCAAGTAGCTTAGTCCTATATCTTCAACTTTTTTATTTTCACCACGTGAATGCAAAACATCTAGTCCGATCCAAAAGTGAATTATCTCTTCTTCACTAAATTTGTAATCTTCTGGAAACAGTGAACAATAGGTAAAACATTGTTGCAGATGAAAAGGCAGATAGTCAAAGCTAAGCTTCAGTGCTGGCATAATGTCATGATCTCCACTCTGTGATTCCCATTCTCTACTTTCTAAAACTCTAGTCCAATGAACTAAATCAACGTGGTTTCTCAGCAATCTACCAACAGTTTTTGCAGCAAGTGGCGAGCCCTTCAGTTTTTTAATTATCCCTTCTCCAATACCATGTAGTTCACTATGACCCTCTGTTGGTTTCTCCTTGCCAAACACATATGTAAAGAATAACTTCTTAAATGCTTCATTTTCTATACCTTTCAAGTCTATCCAATGTTTAGTTGTTTTAACAATTTGTGCCACAGCAGGAAACCGAGTTGTGACTAGAATGATATTGCCTTTTGTTTGACCTTTCTTAAAGGATACTAGGAACCTATTCCACTCATCCTCATTACTACAACTCCACATATCATCCAACACAAGCAAAAATCTTTTTGATTTCAATCCTTCTTCAATCCTGTTTTCTGCACTACCCTTTCCTCCCATATCGATTTTATCTGCAATCTCTTCAGTCAATCTTGACACATTGAAATTGACAGATACACATACCCATAGTTTTACCTCGAAATTATCCTTAACTTCCTTATATATGTGTTGTGTTAATGTTGTCTTCCCTATGCCTCCTGGACCAACAATTGGGAGGACAGTTAGGTTCACATCATGGTATTTTCCCTTGATGTCATCGATGACCTTACTTGTCACACCCTCCCTACCATAAATTTTAGGCTCTATAGACTCTGAGGTGGTTATTGGCCGACCTATATCCATGTGCTGGCTATTATTGTTGTTTAAGTTGGCTGCCAACAACTCTAGATTAAGAATTGTGGATACCTTGGCACATAAAGGCTTTAACTGCTCTGTAATATCCTTCATCTTTTGAGACATCTCAACCCTATCAAACTCCAACTTTGGTGTTTGTACGACGATCTCTCTGTGGTGCCTTGTTGGTTTGGGCACAGCAGAGGAATCGACGCCCAGTCATTGTAGCATTCGAGTTTGCAGCATTTTGAGTAGAGTAACATGGAAGTGGAAGGTGTTTACCAACAGTGTGGATGGTGCTACGGGCAGCGGAGGTGATCCTGCCCATGCAGCGGTTGTTAACCAGTTGATCAGTTCCACTTCCACATGGACATGGCAAGCAAACTCCTCCTTTCCTTGGATCTTCTTCTTCCTCCTCATCATCAGAAGCTTTGACGCCAGTACATGGCCAATGTCCACCACACGAGGGGACGCTTGTTCTTCTTGTATCTTCATCTGGCTCGTCGTGGGTAGCATTAGCAAAGCAGGCGGAGCACTTGGAGAAGCCAAGCATTTTTGCAATGGCTCTGGCGGTATGGCGAGCATTGAGGGCGGTGTTGTGAAGGCAACCTCCCTCATGCTCCTTCGCCGCGTGGTAGGTGCCTTCGAGCTCATCCTGGATGCGGAAGTAGTCGACCTCATCCAGTGCGTCGTCAGCCCTGTACGCCAAGTCCCGTAGCTCCTGTAGCAGCTCGGACAGCGCCGGATTCTTCATCCCCGGGCCATGGCTGTAGTGGCCACGGGCGTTGTTGAGCATGCCCTCCGCATACAGCAGCTCCATCCTGAGAGCCTTGATGTTGTCACCCAGCTCAGTGCTGGCCGCCCACGCCTCCAGCACCCCGCCCGAGACAGGGCCCAACGCCTTGCCGATCATCCATCGCGCCGCTTCCACGCCCAGCTCCATGGCTGCCCAGGCAACGGCGTAGGCAGAGCACTGAAACAGATCGAAGGGAAAGATTAAGTCTTTGTGTTAACTAGCTTCAACTTATTTGAAAAACAAGACTGTGAGACATCATCATCTCGGAGACGATTAATGGACGCACAGGTTACCAACCAGATGAAGCAAAGGTTCTTCAACTCAGCACGCAGCAGCAACGATGAAGGCAATGCAGACTTGAAGCTGGCGAGGGAGATGCTCAAAAGCACTGCTTATATAACAGACTTACAGAGAGATGTGATGTGAGCAACGGGCAATGGCACAACCGCACAAGGAAATATAAAAGAGAATACCGTCCCGGATAGGATCTGAGAAGCTTGATGAGCACAACAAACTTTAGTGAGTGCGCCATTATTGTCTTTTACTTTACTTTTAGGAGGAAAAGGATTTGGCATCTGATGCCCGGTCCCAGTGGCACATGAGGCTGTTCAAACTAATTAACTTAGCATAAACATACTTAATGTGTATGCATTATCTTAATCTTCCTCCTATACATGATCACTAGGCTTAATACAAACATAGCAGTTGCCTTTCTAATTGCCCTTAACTTAAAGCAGTATGTGTTCTTTGTTTAAGCTGTTGGTTGTTTTTCTTCTTATCTGCATTGTAGATATTTTGAGGAATTTTCTTTTGAGACACATGGGCGTCAGAACTCTCAAACTTTTTGCCAGTCTTTTTCAATATCCAAAAAGCTAATGAGCTATTAGATCAGTAATGCCGACTTAGAGAAACAGCAAAATCCATCAAAAAAGATGGCAGCCTGGCAATAATGCTCCTATAGCAAAGCATGATTTCTCTATACTTACAGGGTGAAGGAGCCCCTCTCAACGAGTATGCCATACGGCCCTCGAAAATGAAGGTCAAGGTGGGGCAGCGACGGCGGCCTGCCCTGGTGTCAGGCAGCGGACGCCGGTGACCGGATTGCCAGGTGGCCGGTGCTGCTTGGGCGCTCCATCTTCGTGGATGGCAGCAGATCCGCGCACTTGCTGCTGCTGGGACTGCTCGGCAGGGTGGTAGGGGCGGCTGGGGCTTCTACTATCCCCGGCCCTCTCCTCTCAGTTCCCCCCGCCATTTTCCTTCCTCTCCGTCAGGCTTCTTGCCGCACTTCTAGTCGGCCGGGCGTGTTGCTGCTAATCCCTCGCAGCATCCCACCTCCTTGATAGGGTCGAACAAATTGCAATACAGTGGTTGAACTTGCACATGAACACACAAGCATCCAGTTCAGATAACATCAATACAGCACTGTTCAAGTCTTCCTCAATTAACTTCAGTTTATGATGATCAAGTTCAGGAGTTACAGATTACAGCACTGCTCAATTACCAATTAACCGATGACTTAATGCTAACGCTCTGCTGACACAGATTACCAAGACAGCCTCGTGTCTACAGGTCACATACAACAGAACCTCAGCCTTCAAGCATCTCAACTGAACTCCAGACGGACATACATGTTACAAACCTAGGAACTTAAATAGCTGTCACGTATACCATGTAAACAATCACTGAACACCTACAGCTTTGTCTACCAACAACACACTCCTTGAGACATCAGCCTACCCAGACCCTACAGAGACCATGCACATCGTGCTGAACAAGGTAGCAACGATGCAGCGATGATGTGAGCATCAGAAAGCTACTGCCCTGAGTAGGACATTGAGTATTGCTGGAACTCTGAGCCCGAGCTCGACTCGAAGATGTGGCGCGGAAGGGAGAAATCAGCCTCGGAATCTAGGAATTCAGTGCCGCTGCCACGCTGCCTCTTTGCTGCCCTCTCATGGCTTGGACTGGCGACGGGAGACCCATTCTGGCAGTTGGAATCAGGGGTTAGTGGCTCATGGCGGGAAAGGGAATCACCATGACAGGTGCTCTTGGTTCCTTCAGTTCGATCTCCGGGGTCCCTGTTGGAAGCGCCTACTTGAGTTGGAGACTCTGATGTTGGTGCAGGAGTTGAGGGCTCAGTCCGCTCAGAGTCTGGGAATTGATCACTTGATACTGTGACAGAAGCACCTCCAGCAGGAGTTTCAGATTTCACACCAGTTAAGCGCTGCTGCTCTTCAATGATCTTCTGGAGGTACTTTCCCTGAGCCTCAATTCGCAACTGCAGCTGCCTTTGTACCTAAAGAAAATGTGAAATCAGTACATCAAATGGCATTATAAGTCCACTGTTGAATCTATGTTCAACCAATTAACTTTGCAAATTTGGCAACACGAATAAGATTATAAATTAAAATGTGAACAGTATGTGTATCGCAGACTTGCAGCTACTAATAATAGAATATAACCATTGAGGTCACAAATATTAAGAAACAAACTGATTTTGTTTACTAGCAAATAAGATGATAGACACAATTTTTCTATTTTAGCAGCACAAAAACAGGACCAGCTATAATAAATAACAAACAATGTATGAGAAAACAACAACATTGGATGCACAATCCATTTAATGCAGGATTTGCCTATCTTACTGTGGAAGAGGATAGCTACAAAAGAATTTCTAGTACAAATATTTAGTAGTAAGGGAGGCAGTATGCAACTAAGGGCCTACCGCCTACCCCTAAGTGAACATTTCAGAAGGTACCACAAATATGTTCAATAAATAAATTCCTATAGAAGGAATATCTGTATCCATGTATGTGTCTCAGATCTACACATTATGAAGACAACAAAAGCTAAAGGGTAGAACATCCAGGAAAGACTTACTTCTAACTGTTCGTGCAGCCGCTTTTGGACCTCCATCTGCAGCTTGAGGGCTTCAGATATCGGCAATCCACTGCAAACAAAAACTTATATGATGGAAGGTCCTTACGTACAAAAGATATCTAGTATAAAATAAATAAAAGGGATTACAATGGATAGACTATCTTCATTAGAAGAAATAAAAATGTTATTGTTCACTTTTGAAGTTATTTTGAGTTTTGACCTTTCTGTATTTCCTGTCTAATAGTTATGCACCTTACGATATTAAAGGTTAAAACTAACGAGCAGATGGAAACGACATTTTTTGTGAAGCAATAAAAGTAATATCTGGATGCAATAAAGTAGTCAATTTCATTTTTTGCAGAAATCACTACAAAATAGGAGCGAGTACAATTTCAATATGCTCACGCCTACAGTTTCAGCATTATTGTTCTAACAGTAACACAAATTCAATATGTTCACATCTAACTATTCACATAAAGTCAATTGCATTCATTATAGTACATGTATTTTTCTTAGTAAATTGTAAAATCTAGCATAAATTATCATACTTCCATCTTACGACATGCGACTAGGCCAGTAAAATTCCACTAAAAATGACTCATAAGGGAAAGCAACTAGATTTTGAATGTCCTTCAGTAAAATTAAAAGGAATTAGAATTATGTGTTCATACGAGGATCCCTCAAGTCCGGCAAGCAAATCCCCTGCGTCTTTGTTATCGGTCTTGTTGCCTACATGAGATACAAATTAGAAAGAACTAAAACAATACTGTAGTAACATATATGGTGGTGAATTTAGACACCTACCATCAGTTGAAGCATCAGGAATATACTTTGCTAGCCTGTATTTCTGAAACATGAACGGAGTAGTTAAGAAGTAAGTAAACTGTGGAAATGACAAATAACAACTGTTAAAAGGCAAGTATCACACTGAAATACATACCTGCAAGTGACTTTTTACATGGTATATTGTTAATCCTTGCACACCCATAATTCTTAGAACCCCTTTTGGAGTTGCTCCTGTTTTAACCAAGTGTTAGCAGATGCAGAAAATTACATGTCCACATAGTACAAGTAAAGTTCAAAGACCATAAGCCCAGATAAGGAGAACAATAACACACATAAAAACATGTAGGCTTTCTTAGGCACCAAAATTCCTACCAAACTAAGTTGCAAATTTGCTTCTTTATAGATAGGTCAACTAACTCCATTCATGAAAAATAGCCTTTGTAGATCGATAAGAATTGGGCCCAAAAAGATTGCATTCCTATGAAAATATAAAAAAAAATCAAGACCAAGTAATAGGAGGGCTCAGATGCTAGTTCTTGTAGCTAACTTAAGTGGGTTCTCAGTGGCCCAAAAATATTGCATCCCTATGCCCTATGAAAAAGATTGCATCCTATTATATTATGAAAGTACTCCTCATAGGGAATCTAAAAAAATAAACCTTATGTCCTGAACCAACATATTTAAAAAAAAAATCAATGTGAAATATACAAATGTTTGACTTAGGACAAACCTAATACAACTCGTAAAAACGGAGGAAGTATTAAAAAAGAAAATTTGTTTGATAACATATGGTTTCATGACATCTATGGAGAGAGAAAAGTATATACAAGAAGTAAATCCTGCTTAAATGTTCAGTAAAATCAAATTAAAGAACAGGATGGAGAAGAGCCGTAGTACGAGGACATACTATCAGGACCACCAAGTTGAGTAACAGCCTCAACAAATCTTTCATGCAGTTCATTTGTCCAGCGTAAGCGTTGCCTGGCAGCCATGTTGTTATTGTTATTTGCTCCGTTACTGGGACCCATGTTGGCTCCAGGTGATTCCATTTGCTGCTGTTGTGAGCCTGAGTTGGGATTTGGGCCGAAACTAGATTCTGGCTTCGGTGAGTACATTGCTCATATCCTCTGCAGAAAGAAGAAACAGAGAGACATGACAAGCCAAATGTCAGATAATATTTAAAGAAAAGGGTCATTTTCATTTATGGTGACAAAGAAACGATTCTTTCCAATGCTATAAAGTTATGCACAACAGCAAAAAGTGAAGGAAACATAGAGCAGAGGTCACAAAATTATCGCTTTTGTATCCATCTTGTGAGAAAGATGAAATGTTCAGGAGATGTATCATATATGGCCTATGCTCCTCATTAAGACATGGCAATCAGAAGTAGGAGTAATGAAGATATAACTATCTCGTGGAGCAAAGTAATTGAGAGGTTCCCCCATATAATAGAAGGAAAAACATAAGTGGGCAGGTACAGCCGATATCTCACAGTAGATTAGTCAGACACTCTAGCAGTGACCGTGAATTTGCTACTATTCTCCATCTACAGTTATACATACAGGTACACGCTAGTACTAAAGAGGGGCATGAAATCGTTGTTAAAAAAAGAGGGGCACTAACTAAATGATTCCTTCAGCTAAAGGCCCAGTTTTTCAATAAGAAAGAAAAAAACATAATTACTCTTGAGGCTGGTGCCAAGTCCTATGGTGTGGCGTGAAATGAAATCGACCAATCGCTCTTCCGAGTGCTGCTGAGCGAGGGGGAATAGGGAGCCAGGCTAATTGGGACGTGTCTGGATGTCAGGGTAGACTAAATTACCAGTGACCACGCGGAACCCATATGAAAGCTAACGGAATCGAGACAGAGAGAGAGAGATAAAGATTTGGATTTGGTGGGGAACTAACAAAACCATCCAGCGGCGACCTGGCACAACAAGCAAGGGAATCCATCCGTGGAACGTGAGCAACGCTAGGGTGGCTGGCTTACCGGCGAGGGGACGAAGGACGCGCAATCCGAGCAGAGACGGGCGGATCTCCGGCTGTCCGTCCCCTCCACGCCGCGGCAGCCCAGAGGGCGGGGCAACGGCGACGCCTCCCCGGCGAGGGAGCGAGGACGGGCCTGGGGGAGGGCGGCCGGGCTCGACGCGGGCCCCGGTCGCCGGCGGTGGCGCCGCCGCCCGCTGGCGGCCAGCCTTTTCTCCGGCATTGACGAAGCCGCCCGGCGGAAGTAGCACTGGGCGGAGGACGCGAAGGGCTGGTGGGGAGATAAAGGGGTGGGGTCATGGGTCCCACTCGTCAGTGGCTTAGATGGGATGGGTAGGAAAGATTTGGGTATAAAATGATCGATGACTAGGATATAGAGTATAAGATATAAAGGATGACGGTTGCGGAGAAACCGGATAGAAAGCTTTAGAATATTGATGCCAGGATAGAATATTCTCCATAGAGAATGAATTTTGAGTATGACGAGTGCAGGTAGTCTTAGTTTCCAAAGTTGAGTGGGACAAAATTTACATAGCGCAGTATTGTAGTAATTTTGTTTTTATTTAATAATAATTGCCTAAACATTAATTAAATAGGCTCAAAATGTTTAATTATTTTTTGATTTCATCGACATTTAGTACTCCATACATGTGTCGGAATTTTGATGTGATAGGGAATTTTCTTTTTACATGATAGAATTTGGTATTTTTTGAAACCAAACTTGAGATCTAAACAAGGCCTTGATATCGTAGTTTTGGTTCACTGTCCCTTGCTACTAGTTACTATATCTTTTCACTTGGGAAATTTTCCGAGGCCTTGTTTAGATGTCTTCAAAATTTTAAATTTTACACTCTCCATCACATCAATTTTTGGACATATACATAGAGTAAATAACTAAATATAGATAAAAAAATTAACTAATTACACAGTTTGATTATAAGATCATAAGGCGAATCTTTTAAGTCTAATTAGATCATAATTGAACAATATTTAACAAATACAAACAAAATACAGTGCTTTAGATTGGAAAAAATTACCATCTAAACAAGGCCCTAAGCAATTGAGCAAGCCCCTTTGCTGCACTATTGATCAAATAATGTTTTCGATCAAAATGGCTTAGGACAATTCTTTGCACATTTTTTCCATCTCTCATACATACACTGTTTGCATTGGTTGAACCACACGGGCCATGCAACCTAAATTCTTGGATCAAAGGGAACCCGATGGATCAGTGTTGAGGTTAGGGAATTCAGCAGCATGGTTCATGATTTGCATTAGGCTGCCAAACCAGTATGTGTGAATGTGGTAGCCTGTGCTTCGGGATAATCATGCATTCATGTGTCATCCTCAATCTAACATACTCTCTCTGTCTCAGAATAAGAGTCCTTTTACGGTGGTTGGGGGTACTTTCCGGTAATTCTCGGTGACTAAACAAATAATTAGCACTAATTAAGTTTTTAAGTGAAAAGTTAGAATGGTAATTATGTCTTCCACATCACCCTCACCCGTACCCTCTCCCCGTCATCGCCGTTTCAAAAAAAAAATCCCGTCATCCCATCCCTCGCACAGGACCCGTCATCCCGCCTTGGTGTCTGTCCTTGTTCAAGAACAAGCAGGAGCCTGCACTACACAAGCAAATCGTTCACAACCGGCACAAGCATGGGCTGAGGCTTGTACGTGTAACGTGTATATATGTACCTACTTGAGCTCCATCGGTACTGTTTGGTTCGACTTTTTTGGACGAGTGGCTAGGGATACGAGAAATACACGTGGACTATACTACTTCAATTCAATTCAATCATCTCGTATAGTACTTTAAAATATTATGCTTGTATTATACATTTACTATACTAGCCCTAAATAAATAAAACAATTTCGAAATTACAACTATCTCAATTTATTTTAGCTACCGATTTCACCGATTTTTAGTATACATCTGCGTATGGGCCCACCATTTAATACGCACTTTGGATTACCCGGTACCTCTCATATTGGTAACTCTTGGTGACTATACCTTTTAAGCCGTTGGATCGAGCGTCGTGAGCCGTCCATTTTTCGATAACCATTGTAAAATTTCTCCTCAAGATAAGTGTCGTTCGCTCGCCGAGAAACGATTGTCAACAATTATATTAAAATATATAAATATTTATGCTAAATAATTAGTATCATTAGAAAGACCTTTACGTCTAGTTTTTTAACAAATTTATTTGAAAATATAAATATTGCGTATTTTCTATAAATCGAGTCAAACTTATGGCATAAAAATTCAAAACAACACTTATTAGAACGAAGGGAGTACTAATCAAAGACAAAGAGGACACTATCTCAGGATCGGCCTGATCCTAACCATCAGCATCGTCAGAGAAAATATTAAGCCTATTCTTGACCTTAGTATCATTATCACCATCATTCCTGATAAATTGCAAAGTGGTATGTCAAGTGTCAAATTTTGGGCATTTGGCAAAGAGGTCATTACCGAGTGCTAAATCTCAGACACTCGGTAAAGACTTATTTATCGAGTGCCTCTGTTTTGGCACTTGACAAAGACCTCTTTTTGCCGAGTGTCTAAGAATTGACAGTCGGCAAAGATAGTTTTCAATATATATTTTGAAAACTAAATTAACTCGATAAAAAAGTTTCCTACTACAAAATTGTATAACTTCTTAAGATCTACAAAGTTTTTTTTGTCATTTCTTCATTTCACAAATCGGTAGTAACGTTGTTCACAAAATTTACATCTCTCTCATAAGTTTCATGAAACTACAAGAGAGATATATAAGATTTGTGACCAATGTTAGAACCACCATCGCAGATGAACAAATGACCAAACAAACAAAATAAACTTTATAGATCTTGAGAAGTTATAGAATATTGTAGTTGGAAATTTTTTTGATTTGAGTTCACCTTGTCATGCAAAACTTGTTCGGATTTTAAAAATTTAAAATTCGAATTTTTCAAACGGACTCGGATGGAAAAACACCTAGAATAAACTTTATAGATTCAGAAAAGTTATGAACTTTATAGTAATTTTTTCATTTGAGTTAATCTTGTCATGGTTTTGAATTTCAAATTTTTAAAACAAAAATTAAAAAAAACAAAAAAGGTTTGTCGAGCGCCTTTCCTGGGCCACTCGGCAACAGCAAATTAGGCCCAGGAGGCCTGCAGTATATAAGCGGCCTCACTCCCTCTCTAGAGTTTGACCGGTCGCCCTCCCTCCATCCCCCGCGCCACAATCCTCGGGCCGCCCCTCCTCCGCTGCACTTTCCCCCTCTCCACCCGTCTCACTCTCTCTATCTCACTTTCCCGCTGATGCGACCGGATACCACCGTCATCGCCTCCTTGCTCACGGCCGACCTCCCTCTCCCTGCCGCAAAGGGCACTGCATCTCTCTCTCTGCCTCATCCTCTCTCTCACCCCCACCCATCCGGCAAAGGGTGGCTTGCCCTTGAGGACGGCGCATTCTAGCATCTCTCCTCCCCCGTCGGGCAGGGTCACAGTGCCCCTGCAGTCCAGACTGTGGTGAGGCCGGCATGCTCCGATAGCCCTCCCTGCTCCGTTGTCATTACAACAAATTTTACTACATTGGTTGGACATTGTCATTATATGATATCATGAGACTTCCTGAAAGATGACTTATTTGCTTCCTCCAGGAGCACAACTTTGTTAGCTTGTAAAACCTGCAGTTTTCCATTGATTATATTTTATCATTATTCATTATACTTATTTTCCAGGAAATCAGAACCGGATGTAGTTGACGCTCAAGGAGATCAGAGAGATTTCTGAAAAGGATGTCATGATGATCTGGAACCAGTTTCGAAAGCCAGACACCATAAACTGAGGAAGTATATTTGTACCTTAGTGACAGGAGGCAGAAATCATGACAAGTGAATTTGGAACAGGAAATATGCAAGATTTTCAGGGTTAAATTTTGCAGGAGTTCGCATACCCTGACTGCAAAAGGCTGGAATTAGTTGCAAGTAGGATAGCTCCATTGAAGTATGGGCAATTGAAAGGGTGGAATGATCATTTGTGTGAGTAGGAATACGTGGGTATGGGCAATTGTAGATGACATGATTTCAGATTATAGTTAAGAAATATATGATGGCTGATTAAGTGTTTCCTTAGATCATTTCTTGTTCTCTTTGTTGTTGATTTGCTTCGAGACTACTGAAATGTTAATGCTAGAATGTTGCTATCAAACAGACTCTAACCACCAAGAAAGAAACAGATAATACAAGTGAAAATCCTTAAATTTTTCTTTTGAAGAGGAAACAAATTTGTACAATGAACAACGTATCAACCAAACCAGTCATGATTAGAACTGTCGCAATATTCAGGCAACACACAGCCAAACCAGGCATGGAGTCGCTGACATGGCGTCACTTTGCTGCTGGCTGCACGGTCTTCTTCTCCTTGGTTGGCGGCTCTGGAGAAGATGATCAGAGCAATCAGCCATTTTATGAACAAAATTCAGAATTAATGCTCAGGTCAGGCGAATGGAGTGAGAGACGGAAAAAAAAAGCAGTGGGTTACTTGAGATGAGGGCCTTAGGGCGGTCCTTGAACAGGATCTTGTGCCGGATGATGCCGATGACCTCCAGCTCCACCTCCGGTGGCTCCTGTTCCCCACAACCAGCATTTGTCTTCATCTTCTTCTTCCGGAGCACCAGCAGGGGCTTCTTGAGCATCACCTTCATCCCGGCGAACTCGTGGTACCCAACCGTGAAGGTGTACCCTGCCTGCTACCCCTGATTAGCCAAGAAAACAGACGACAAGAGAGGGCCAGCGAATGAAACGAGATCTCTTGCCTTTGAAGATGAGGACGGGAGGGCGCGGAGCAGAGGCGGCCGATGTGGAGCCCCCGGATGTCGCCGGCGAAGGATGCCTGCGGGCTGTACCACGCTCTGCAGCTCCACGACGGCCCACTCCGGGCACGCCGACTCGCCGCACCCGCACTGAACGCGGATCTGCATCGACGCCCTTCTGCTTCGCTTCGCCGGCCGAGCAGATGTCAGGAGAGCAACTGAATGCGATACGCAGGCAAACGACGGGATGGGTCCCCTTTTTCATGCTTCGCATATTGGCGCCAAAGTCCCTCTCGGTTTCCCGCCATTTTCCCCTTTGGGTCGTTGTGGTTCGCACCATCGTGGGATGAGACAAATAGGAAATTCTTCTGAGAATAACCCACTCCATATAAACATTTGGTGATAATATGCAACCGAGATCTCGCTGTATGATGACTTATGACAAAACAATTTCCCTGAAAAATTGTACACGAAAGAACAAAAATTTTCTGAGTGCTGGATTCATCTTATGATGAAAGGTTGTCTTTCTCTTATACTAGTTCAGTGCAAGTCTAATAATTTGCTAATACGACATCAACATCAGACAAATCTGCAAATCTGTTATCCACAAAATACAAACACTAATAAAACAGAATCTCTGTAGTACTAATACCAAATTCATCGAAGTAGTGCTTGCAAAGTGGCACATGCCATTTGGCCCAGACATCTCTTGTTAATTGTTATCACTAAAGCTGATGTGAACATCACTTATGAATTGCGATTGCGAACCATAAATTCTTTACCTTTGCCTTTCAGTTTTCTTTGGCCGAGGTCAGCAACTCATCATACTAGAACATCAGAACATGAACAATATCTTGCATAACAGGAAGAAAAAAAGCTTGCTAAAATACATTCTGAAACATGTCGAATAATTTCCCAGAACTGCATTACAAGGAACATAATCTGCTCTCCCCATATTGGAACAATTGTCTGGAGATTGGAGAGCAAGGGACATTCATACAGGAGAATGCCATGCGTATTTGAGCATGTTTTCAGCTTTGAGGGTGCCTTATTGAAATGGTTCCGTCGTTTCTTAGCATGTTCCAACCTGGTTACGCCCTTGCATCCATGTAAATGCGAGGAACCTTGCCCAACTTCAGTGGTTCATGGCAGGCGAGCAAAGGAGATTTCTTCTGATGAGCATCTTCATCTTGGCAAGACGACTTGACAAAAAAAATCTGCCAAACAGATTACTAACAAATTAAAGTTGTACAAACTTGATCGATACTTGGAACTGAATACTTGCATGAGAGCAGGATAAGAAAAAATTATAACACTGACCTCATAACCAAGTCACGGCTGTCTATAATCGTGCCGTGCACAACAACAGAGCAAATGCATGCGGCAACTCTGATGAACTAGATGATAGCAACTTGGCAGCATTTGGTTCAGGGCTTCTCAAGATGGGTGCGTGTGCAGATGAATAACAGCTTCTGATCAGCAGGTGAGGATGTTGCCAATTCATCTAGGATAAAAAAAGAATCCAGCCACCCAGGAAAGGTTGAAGACTTGGAACAGAGGAATAAAATTATATAGGTTCTGTGAGCCACAGGTCTTCCGTTGAGATGACCAGCAAAATTAAATGAACATAAAAAGGTATATCATGTTATATATACTCAAATTAATCAGAATGAATACGAAAGTTCATCTGCAGCTACTGGGGGACAGGGGATGAGAAACCGTCATGTTTGGTAGTCTCCGTAAGCCTACATATAATCTAAAACAAATATACTTATTTGCAAATGTATAGTTCGGTAGTTGAAATCATATATATCATCAGCAGGCTTCATTTTTTGGTATCCTTTTGTCTAATTCTGATCAGAGATATGAAAGCTTGATACTGAAAAGAGCAGTATAAATTGAGCAATGTTCTATGTTACTTATGGGAATCCAACGGAGCTCAACTAGAGAAGAAATCCTAGTTCAAAACTATTCAACATTAGCTCCTATCTCTGTCTAATTAAAATATGAATTGAGTTCAAGTACAGTCGAATACATACCAATATATGTTATGCTCCATTAGTCAAATATGTTGACAGAAGAGCAGAATATACTTTATCATCAACGAAGAACATATCCATCCTATGTTGAGCCAAAAAAATGAAACATCAGACATCAAAACTATAACTAGCTTCCGAATTGAAAATGTAAGGATGCCAATTATGTTTTGCAGCAATACCTCAAGGCAATATGAATGAATAGAAAAGGCTTTGCTATCATCAGTAGCTACTAGTTAGCAAGGTAAGCAATTCTGCAGTTGAGCAACATGTCATTCCTATTCGCTGATGAGAACAAAGACTGAACTGCTTTGTTATGGGGACTCCTTACTAAATAGAATTTTTGTTTGCTGTACGTTTTCTAAAATAGGGACAATAATAAAATAAGGAGTAAACACATACATGAGGATGAGGGTGGAAATATGTTGGCAATAGCACATGCAGTTCACCTTAGTAGCTTGCGAATGGAGATCACCAGAAGCAGAGCACCTTAGTCGATAGGGCACTCAGCTAGCAAACAAGAAAATTGTGCATTCATCTTTTTGTCCACCAGGGACAACTGCATTGAAGAAAAAAATAAAGAAAAATTACAATGGAATTTCGATACACGCTATTGATCAACAAATTAGATGATAGGATCTTACAGGGACCAAGCTTTCTCTGGATGCTTCAACTGGTTTTGTCCTTGCTTAGTTGCATCCTTGTAAATGAGATATCTTCTAAAGATGCAAGGAACCTTGCCCATCTTCATTGATCCATAGGAGGCGAACAAAGTAGATTACTTCTGAAGATGATCGTGATCTTGGCAAGATGTCTTGACAAAAAACTCTGTTAACCTGATTACCAACAAATTAGAGTTATAGAAACTTGATCGATATTTGGAACAGGTTACTGGTATGAAAGCAGGACAAGAGCAAATTATAACACTCACCACATATCCAAGCCACGAATGTCTATAATCTTGTCATGCACATCAGTAGAGCACATGCGTGTGGCAACTCTGATGAACTAGATGATAGCAATGCTGCTTATGCTATATTATGCTCCATTTGTCAACCATGTTGACAAAAGAGCAGTAGTTTCTGAATTGAAAATGAAAAGAACGCAAATTATGTTCAGCAATACCTCAAGGCAACAGGCAAGTAATTCAAGAAAGCTCTATGAGCTGAGAAGATATTCTAAACTCATTTTAGGGTATATTTTCTTGAAATCAAGACAATAAAATTTACATCCAGTCAATGCAGCCACCTTGAGATCACTAACAAGTAAATTAGAAAGAGCACTGCATGCACTCGCCATCCGACGCGTCGACGTCGGCTCCATCCTTGCCCCTACCGCTGTCGACCACCCCGCCGCCGGTGGTAGAGTCTCGCCGGAGCTCCGGCGAGACCCTACCGCCGTGGCGACCACCCTCTTCCCCTTCCCCTCCCCGACCGAGCTTGCCCCGCCCCGCTGGCCAAACCCTAGCTCGCCGCACCACCACCTTCTTCCCCTCCCCCCCCCTAGTGCCTCTGGCGACCTCACCACCGCTTCTTTTCCAGCTCCGGCCATAGCACCCACGCCGCCTACCCATACCCAGCCGGCTGTCCAACCCCGCCCGCTCAATGGCGCCCCCGCTGATGAGCTCACCGCCGGCCAAACCGCCACCACTGCCGTGTCGACGATCGCCACCAGGCCGGCCAGGCACATTTTACAACCGGGGAGGAGAAAGAGGAAGAGGGAGGCCTCGTCGGAACCCTAACTGGGTTGCCGGAGTTGGAGGAGGAGGGGAGAGGAGAGGATGAGAGGAGAAAGGAGGAGGGGGCCTACTTGGGCCGGATCCGCGGCCGCTGCCGCCACGGCCTCCGCTGGAGGAGCTGTGGTGTGAGGGAGGAGCAGGGGGTGTGGGAGCCGTGGAGGTGGTGGGCGGGGAGGAGGAGCACCATGCGGCGATGACGGCGACCGCCGATGACGGCGAGGAGACCGAGTGAGAGAGAGAAAGCGGGGGGAGAGAGAGGGGGGTCGGGGGCAGGGCCATCCGACGCGTGGCGGGTGGCCCAATGGGCGCGCACCACCCATCCGACACGCATCGGACGGCCAACGCCCAGCATTACCGAATTAAAAATGCAAGTATCGCAGCAGAAAATACTGAGAATGCAGTCACATCTACAGGTTTGCAAGTGAATAAGCGCTAGGAACTGCTACTCACTCAACATGGCACTGTGAAAAAAAATTCTGCCTATCAATAGTTGCATCAACTCTAGTACTAGATTGAACTACTCAAAGATTAACAAGAGAAAAGCACACAGTAGCCGAATAGCAAGGGGAAGAATGTGAATTCAATGACACAGGTGAATGCATGGTAGAGTTAAAATGTACTAACCAGTTTTATTTGCAACTTCAGAGACACATATTGAGATGCTCGTCCAAGACAACACAAAATCCACAACATATAGAGATTCCTACAAGGCTACAAGAATGTACAATTTGAAGAAGAGTTATGCCGGCAAAAAGAAACAGGAATATTATAAATACTATCAGCTAAAGTACCACAGATTATTTTCCAGTGTCCCGTTGAGTAACAGTGTTTTCCACAAAATCATGAAGTCTCGAGAGAAAAAACATGAGCATGAGTTTGATTAATACCATATCTAATGTCAGAAATGTCTTTTAAGCATTGGTTGAAACATACTTAACTACACAAAATCAAGCAACTGCTATTCTGCTAGCTCATGTAGCAAGGATACTCATAAAAAGGTGATGAGTCTATGAGACATATTATGAAGACAACAAGTAGTTTCGCACTTACAGAAACATGATAAGGTTGACACTATGATTCTCATTTCAGCTCTGATCTTTTACAAGTTAGTACCATGGAATATAGCATGCTCTACTTGAATGAGTTACAAGGTTGACCAGAAATGCAGTTGAGAAGATAAAGTAAGCTATGCACATTCAGTCATGGCATGATCATTTTAATGGAAACCCAAACCTGTAGCAGTGACTAACTGTTAGAAGAAAAGAGTGGCAACTTCTATTTTAAATATCAGAGAAGGTAAAAGTAGCACAAAAATGAACAGAACAAGGAGCAGAGCTGATAAACGAATAACTAGGATTAAACTCCTAATTCCTAAATAAAGAATCTATACACTAACTAATTTATGTACAGAGTGTGCCACCAATTATCTAGGATAAGAAGGAATCCAGCCACCCAGGAACAGTTGAAGACTTGGAACGGAGGAAAAAAAATTATATAGGATCTGTGCCCTGTGCCAACACGTGTGTCTTCCGATCAGATGACCCGCAAAACTAAAGGAACATAAAAAAATCATATTAACTGCACGAATTATATTCTCAAAATAATCAGAACAAAACAAAAGTTCATCTGCAGCTAGTGGGGGACAGGGGATGAGAGGCCGTCATGGGTGGATGTCTCCATAGAACTTATACGGTCAAAAACAAATAGACATATTTTCAGATGTACAGTTCAGCAGTTGAAAGCATATATAAATTATCAGCAGACATGACTTTTTGGGAATTTGGCTAATTCTGATCAGACATTGCAAGCTTCAAATCAAACTGAGAAGAGCAATCACCTTGCATTACTAATAGTCTAATTCCAGCAATGTTTTGTTATGCTGATTCTGAGAACCTTATGCAGTATGCTTATCTGGAGAACAAATCCCAGTTTGAAAAATATTCAACATTAACCCCTATCTCTGTAATAAAAAGAAAGAACGAGTCCAAGTACCAGGGAATACGTACCAATATATGCTAAATTTATGCCCCATTAGGCAACCATGTTGACATATGAGCAGAATATATCCATCCTAAGTTGAGCCATAAAAAAATATGCAATATCAGAGTTCAGAACAATAAAGTAGTTTATAAATTGAAAATGTAAGGGCGCAAATTATGTTCTGCAGCCATACCTCAAGGAAACAGGCAAATAGTTCAAGGAAGCTCTACGAGATGAGAAGATATTCCAAACTCATGTTTAAGGGAATATTTTATTGAAATGAAGACAATTCATTTACATCCAGTCAATACAGCCACCTTGGGATCAATAGAGTATCTGCAAAAAAAGTAAATTAGGAATGTAAGCACCCAAAAAGGAAGTACTGATAACACAGCTTGTTTCTGCAGGTTTTACAAGTTAAGAAATGCTATTGTACTGCTAATCACTCAACTGGGTATTGTGACAAAATTCCTAACTACTGAAAGTTGCATCAAGTCATGAACTCTAGTACTAAGATAGTAGAACGGATAGAAAGGGCAAAATGTGAATTTAAATTCTAAATGACAGGAGAATGCTTGGTAGAGATGAAATTTACTAACCAGTTTTGTTTACAACGTCAGAGATACATGTTGAGATGCTTGTGCTAAACAACACAAAATTTTGCACGATATGGAGAGATTCCTACAAGGCTACAAGAATGTACAATTCAAAGGAGGGTCATGCAGAGAAATAAAAATGGGGATATTATTAGTACTGTAGGCTAAAGTGTTTTCCACAACATCATGTACTACCAGATAGCATGTCCATTGGGCCAATAAACAGATCATGAATCTGATTTAAAACCATATCTATTATTGTTCCAGATCATCAAATGTGTGAGCATCAGTTTGATCAATAATACCATATATGAAATTGTTTGTTAAGCATTGGTGGTTGGCTTATACATAATATGAAGCAACTGCTACTCTGCTAGCTCATACAGCTAGATACTCAAAAACAAAAGATGATAAATCTATGAGACACGGTATAAAGATAAGAAGCAATTTCACACTTACCAAAACGTGATAAGGTTGACACTATGATGCTCATAGCAGCTCTGAATACAGCATGCTCTACTTGGACCAGTCAGAAGGTGGAGGAGAAATGCAGTTAATAACATAAAGTAAAGTATACACATTCAGCATGGCACAATCATTGTAATGTAATCCCAAACCTGTAAGTAGCAGTAACAAACAGTTAGAAGAAAATCATTGGAACTTTAATTTTAAGTATCAGAAAAAGGGAAAAGTAGCACAAACAACCAGAACAAGGAGCACAGGTGACAAACAAAAACTAGGGTTAAACTCGTAAACAGTGTGTATACTAACCAATTTATGTACGGCATGGAAGGCACTTGAAGCGAGATGTTGGTGCTTGACAACAACAGGAGTACAAAGCAATACAGAGTGAATTCTATGAAGTTAGAAGACTCAAGAATGTACAATTGGAACAAGAGACCTGCAGAGTAGTACACAAGTGGATTAGTTGAAGTAGTGACCGTGTTGAAACAAACAGAAGGAGAATGACTAGGACTATTAAGAAATTAGGAAAATTGTACTAATACCATATCTAAGTGAGAATGTTTGTTAGGCATTGGTGGTTGGCTTATTGTTAGTTAGTTAGTTACACATTATCAAGCAACTGCTACTCTGCTAGCTCATATAGCTAGATACTCAATAAAAAAGGTGATAAATCTATGAGACACGTTATATCAAGATAACAAGCAATTTCATACTTATGAAAACTCGATAAGGTTGACACTCTAAAACTCATATCAGCTCATATCAGGAATACAACATGCTCCACTTGGACCAGCTAGAAGGTGGAGAAATGCAGTTGATAAGATAAAGCAAGTATGCACATTCAGTCATGGCACGATCATTGAAATGGAAACCCAAACTAGTAAGTAGCAGTAACAAACAATTAGAAGAAAATAATTGTACCTTCAATTTTAAATATCAGGAAAGGGAAAAGTAACAAAAATAACCAGAACGAGGGGCAGATGTGGTAAACATCTAGAATTAATCTTGTAAACAGGGTATACCCGGTATACAGTAACCAATTTATGTTCGGCATCGAAAGCACTTGCAGAGAGAAGATGCTGGTGCTTGATAACAACAAGAGTACGAAGTGATAGAGAGCGAATTCTATGTGGTTAGAAGAATCAAGAATATACATTTGGGACAGGAGACCTGCAGAGTAGGCAAACACAAGTTGATTAGTTGAAGCAGTGACCGTGTTGAAACAAACAGGAGGATGACTAGGCCTGTGTTTTACAGGTTGGAAAATTAGAGCAAGTGATAAATCTATGGGATACATTATTATAAAGACAACAAGCAATTTCACACTTACAAAAAACGTGATGAGGTTGACACCAGGATGCTCATATCAGCTCTGATCCTTTACTAGTATCAGGAATACAGCATGCTCTACTTGGAGCAGTCAGAAGATAGAGGAGAAATACAGTTGATAACATAAAGCAAAGTATGCACATTCAGTAATGGCACGATCATTGTAAATGGAAACCCAAACCTGCAAGTAGCAGTAACAATCAATTAGAAGAAAATGGTTATAACTTCAATTTTGAGTATCAGAAACAACCAGAGCGAGGAGGACAGGTGAAACCAACAACTAGGATTAAACTCGTAAACAGTGTAATACTAACCAATTTATGTACAGCATGGAAGGCACTTGCAAGAGAGAAGACGTGGTGCTTGACAACAACAGGAGTATGAAGAATTAGAGAGCGAATTCTATGAGGTTAGAAGACTTGAGAATGTACATTTGGAACAAGAGACCTGCAGAGTAGGTAAACACAAGTGGATTAGTTGAAAAGGCAGTGATTGTGTTGAAACAAACAGGAGAGTGACTAGAGCAAGTGAAATTTAGTAGCAGGCAGGAGTAGAAACAGGAAAGTTGATGTTACCTTGATTATAGTGAAGCTCAAGCTTGACTATCGGGATGGTTCCTATCAGTTTCCGGCACTGCCTTTTTAGCTCCTCACTGTCGCTAAATCTGACATCTATTAGCCTCAGTGAAGTTGGGGGGACGCCCTTGGGAATGGGAAGCGCCCGGATGGATGGACAGCTGGAGATGTGTAATTCTTGCAGGGAATCAGGGAGGCCGTCCTTGGGTAGTGAGCGGATCGCTGAGCAACTATTGATAGTTAATTTCTGAAGGGAATTAGGGAGGCTGTCGCTGGGTAGTGAGCGGATTGCTTCGCAGCATCCGATAGTCAAATTTTGAAGCGAATCAGGGAGGCTGCCCTTGGGTAGTGAGCGGATTGCTGAGCAGCGGTTGATGGTTAAATTCTGAAGGGAATTAGGGAGGCAGTCCTTAGTGGGCAGCAGGTGGATGGATGGACAGGAGATGATCTCTAATGTCTTGAGGCTTGTCAATGTATGCAGCCCCGCCGGGAGGCTCTGCAGCTTGTTGCAATCCTCGAATCGGAGGTGTTGTAGAGAGGTTAGGAGCTGCAGGGCTGCCTCCTGCTCCGCCGTGAAGTGCTCCATCTCCTCGTTGTAAGAAAGGAATAACTTGGTGAGGGAGGTAGAGAGGGGCCTGCAGATGGGTGCAGCAAGGACTCTTGCGCCGTCATCTGTCCACAGCGACGACAGCAGCGTGGATCCGGAGGAAGGGGGGATAGAAGAAAGCCCGTGCTCTTGGTCGTCGGAGTCGAAGAAATTGGTGGATTTTAGGACGGTTAATTTCTGGAGGCAGCCGTGGGCGAGGAGACGCCCCAAGCCCACACCTCTTGAATCCCCACAACTTTCTATCCGCAGCCTTGCGAGGGATGCGAGGTTTGAGAGGGGCGGCAACGTCTCCACGCCTTTCAGGCGGAGGAATTGCAGGGAGGTTGGGAAGAGGAAACCAGAAGAGGACCACGACGGTGCATAGCAGCTCAGGAACTTGGGGCAATCCCAAATCCACAAGTCACGAAGAGAACACAGAGCCTGGAGCCCTCCCCTGTCGAGGGGCCGGAGGCTTAGCTCTGGGCAACTCCAAATCTGTAGCTCATGTAGTTGGGGAGGCAAGAGCAAAGAACCCTCCTCTGCTTCTTCTATTTCCTCCTCTTCTTCTCTCGCTCCTACTAGTAGAGGAGTAACATGCCGTCGCCTCCTTCTGCTTATGCTCCACCACACCTAACCCTGTTATTTTATTACCACTGCCAATTGTCAATTTGGAGAGCTTGGGCATATAACAGAGAACTTGTGTTAATTCCTTCCCACTTGTAGCACCAAGACCTCCAATATACATGCTCTCAACCGCAAATTGGTAGCCGGCATGCCTCCCTACTAACCGGCCCAAATATATTATTTTTACAATCTTCTATTCTCGGGTCTCTCGTGAGATGACAGCTTCCCGGAGATCATCAAGCGCTAGAGGAGGACATCCTTCCATTGTCGTTTCTTTACTTCTGTTAGGTTATCAAAGTCCATACTCGTCCAGAATGACGTACTATCTTGAGTGTCATCCCCTCCAAAAATCTCCAAGGATAATGGGGATCCAGAAATCTCTTTGTAGGTCGACTCTTAAAGCCTAAACCAACTTTTGATATCTCAATAAAGCACGGGCTGCGAGTCCATGGAACAGGAGGCAAAGACGACAGATTTGGACAACGTTGGATGACAAGCTTCAGTAGACTTGGAGGCCATGTTTTTTTATCGTGTTGGCTATAATTACAATCTGAAAACCCCAACTCCACGAGTTTAGGACAGCCTTTGATGACGAGTTCTTGCAAATGGGATAACACTTGACTGCATCTACCAACAACCCATCTTTCCAGCCTTTCCAAATTGGCAAGCTCTATTCTCTTCAAGTTGTTGAAGTGTTGGCCAGGACTATTACTGGGTATTGCTTCAGCACCCTTGTTAACTAGCTGCAACTCACCACCTATAGATGGAAATGTTTCCCAGTTCACACCATCTAGACAAAGAGATTCTAGATTTTGAACCGATAGGTTCAAACCTAGCCAAGAAGGATAAGTACCACCTCCATGCCCTATAATGCTTAGTTTCGAGAAGATTGCTATGCGGCTTCAGACCTTCAAGAACTTGCTCTTCACGCAGGATCCTTGTTAGACTCTTTTGCACTCCAATATAATATTAACTTCTTCAGGTTTTTCTTGTGTATTAACTTTGCTTTATCTGCTGCTTCGCTTCCTCCAACATTTTCAAGATTATCAATCCTCAAGGACCCACAAAGCTCTAGCAGTTGTCCTATCTGTCTCAGTTCAAAACCCGAACTTTCTTTTCCAACCTCAAATCTTTTTAGCTCTTGTAATGACTTCAATTTTCCCACCTCTGAAATCTTTGAATCATCTTCAATTAGAAAATGGCGTAGTTTTATGAGTTTAGCCATATCTCCTGGTAGATTCTGGAGGTCCGGCAATGGTGCAGATCTAGGACCCTCATGTGATAAAATCTTGAAATATTGTTGGAGGCTACCAACTTATTTTCTTCTCCATACAACCGCTGATTATCATGTACCCGAAGATACCGAAGATGGATAAGTTCTGAAAAGTTGTGCAATAAATCTTCCATGCTATAGAAGTCTCCAGATACCAAAATAACACGAAGAGCTTTTGCTTTACTGAACAAACGATGGAATGTCTTCGCAAAGCTACCTTGGTGTTTACCAAATAACATCAATGAGTGCAGGTTCTCAACTCTTAGTCTTTCTCCGAGTACACTAAAATCTTCTTTACAAGTATCAAAAGCCTTTCTATCATTGACACTTGAACCATCTATGTTGATGGACAAGTAGCGGATTGAGGGAAGGATGTGTATAAATCTCAAATTTGAACTATAAAGGCTAAGACATTCATTTGCTGAAACCTTCAGCCCTAATTCATGCATTAGATCATGAATAACATAACAAGTGTGCCCATCATCATCATCTTTTTCCTCTTTAAAAAATCCATGATTAGTCAATTCTCTTAGATAGCTTAGTCCTATATCTTCAACTCTTTTATTTTCACCACGTGAATGCAAAGCATCTAATCCGACCCAAAAGTGAATTATCTCTTCTTCACTGAATTTGTAATCTTCTGGAAACAATGAACAATAGGTAAAACATTGTTGTAGATGAAAAGGGAGATAGTCAAAGCTAAGCTTCAATGCTGGCATAATGTCATGGTCTCCACTCTGTGATTCCCATTCTCTACTTTCTAAAACTCTAGTCCAATGACGTGGATCAAGGTGGTTTCTCAGCAACCTCCCAACAGTTTTTGCGGCCAAAGGTGAGCCTTTTAGTTTTTTAATTATCTCATGTCCAATACCGTGTAGTTCACTATCATCCTCTGGCGGTTTGTTGTTTCCAAACACATATGCAAAGAATAACTTCTTAAACTCTTCCTCATTTATACCTTTCAGGTCTATCCAATCACCAGTTGGTTTAACTATTCGTGCCAATGCAGGAAACCGAGTTGTGACTAGAATGACACTGCCTGTTGCTTGTCCTTTCTTAAAGGGTATTAGGAACCTATTCCACTCATCCTCGTTACTACAACTCCACATATCATCCAAGACAAGCAAAAACCTTTTAGATTTTAATCCTTCTTCAATCCGGCTTTCTGGACTAGCAGTTCCTTCCTTTTTTATTTTATCTGCAATCTCTTGAGTCAGTCTTGACACATTGAAATTGATAGATACACATGCCCATAGTTTTACTTCAAAATGATCCTTAAGTTCCTTACATATGTGTTGTGTTAAAGTCGTCTTCCCTATGCCTCCTGGACCAACAATAGGGAAGACAGTTAGGTCCACATCATGGTATTTTCCCTTGATGTCATCGGTGATCTTACTTGTCACACCCTCCCTACCATAAATTTTAGGCTCTATAGACTCTGAGGTGGTTATTGGCCGATCTGTAGCCATGTGCTGGCTATTATTGTTGTTTAAGTTGGCTGCCAACAAATCTAGGTTAAGAATTGTGGATACCTTGGCACATAAAGGCTTTAACTGCTCTATAATATCCTTCATCTTTTGAGACATCTCAACCCTATCAAACTCCAACTTTGGTGTTTGTACGACGCGCTCTCTCTGTGGTGCCTTCTTGTTGGCACGGGCACAACAGAGGAATCGACACTCAGTGGTTGTAGCATTGGAGTTTGCAGCATTTTGAGCAGATGAAACTGACGAGTAGCATGGAAGTGGAAGGTGTTTACCAACAGTGTGGATGGTGTTACGGGCAGCAGAGATGATCTTGCCCATGCAGCAGTTGTTAGCCAGTTGATCTTTTCCACATGGACATGGCCAGCAAACTCCTCCTTGCCTTGGATCTTCTTCCTCCTCCTTCTCGTCATCATCAGAAGCTTTGACGCCAGTACATGGCCAACGTCCACCACACGGGTGGACTCTCTTTGTGCTTGTTGTATCTTCATCACGCTCGTCGTGGCTAGCCTTAGAAAAACAACCAGAGCACTTGGAGAAGCCAAGCATCTTTGCAATGGATTTGGCGGTGTGCTGAGCATTGAGGGCGTGGTTTCGAAGGCAACCCCCATCATGCTCCTCAGCTGCATGGTAGGTGCCATCAAGCTCGTCCTGGATGCGGAAGTAGTCGACCTCATCCAGTGCGTCGTCGGCCCTGTACGCCAAGTCTCGTAGCTTGTGCAGCAGCTCGGACAGTGCCGGATTCTTGATCCCCGGGATGTAGCCGTGGTGACCACGGGCGTTGTTGAGCATGCCCTCTGCATACAGCAGCTCCATCCTGAGAGCCTCGATGTTGCCACCCAGCTCGGTGCTGGCTGCCCACGCCTCCAGCACCCCGCCCGAGACAGGGCCCAACGCCTTGCCGACCACCCATCGCGCCGCGTCGATGCCGAGCTCCATGGCCGGCAGCAAGGCAACGGCGGCCTCCCGCAGCAACTGTTGCTCCCAAATCTGAAAGAGCAAGGAAAACCAGAGTCTTTGTGTTAGTTTCAGTACCGAAGGACGAGCGAGACTGGAACAGATAGAATTTGACGGTGGGAGGAGGATGCGTATGTACACGAACCAGATGAAGCTAGCAAACTTGTGCAGATGAACCAGAGCAGCGGGCAGTAGCAAAGCTCGATCAAAGGCAATGTAAACTAGAAGCAGCTTGAGACAGAGAAGCAAATGCTGAGGCAAATGAGAGTGAGATCTGCTGCAAGCTACACTGGCGGACAGCTCTACCTCTTGTTGATGGCGCCACGAGTCCACCACAGCGGTCCCACAGTTTGATTCTGCCACGGCGACGGGCCACCGGCCACCCACCCCCATTCATCTGTTTCTAACAACATTTATGAGCACTTGAATCAGTAGCGTACGTCTTGATAACAATTGACAAGCAAAATTCAACCAAAAAAAAAACAATTGACAAGCACAGCGTGGTTTCACAATTGATACCATAGTTTTGGTTCACTGTTCCCGCTGGAACATTTGCTACCATATCTCTTCACTTGGGAAATTTATGAGCATTTGTTAAACCAGGATGTGTGAATGTGGTAGCCCGTGCTTCTGAATTTCCCACTGATCCTTCCCACTGGAGCATTTATTAAACCAGGATGTTTTGGTTTCACAAGAGAATCCCAATGGATCAGTGCTAAGGTCAGGAAATTCAGTAGGAGGGTTCACGATTTGCATTAAGCTGCCAAACCAGGATTTGTGAATGTGGTAGCCCGTGCTTCTGGATATCATGTGCCATCCTCAATCTATGCACCAAAGGACTTGTTCTCATCTAACATACTAATCAAAGAGAGGACACTATCACAGGATTGGCCTGAGCCTGACCATCAGCATCATCAGAGAAATATTAAGCCTGTCATCACCAAAAATTGGCTCTAGTCGCCACTTATCTTGCATCCATTTAAAGATTGTCCGTGTTTGTCCAATTAAAACTTACTTTCGCATCCATTTATTGGCTCATTGGTTTGAACCACTTATTGTACAATATTATTCGATGTATCCCATTGAGTTTAGAATACACATTCTTGAGCTTCTCATCTCCTCCCTCTCTGTATCTGTACTTTTATCATTTTGTTTAATTTAATTTGCAGTAGGGGTGCGCCCCTCCTGTTTTACTAAAAAAAGTGTTTAGAATACACATCTGAAAACCATATGTTCTTGTTATAAAGTAATAGGTGGAATCTGCTTTCATGTTAAGCTAGTGTAAATTGCTTTAGTATTCGAACATGACATTTTGTATTTCTGAAGACATACTATTTATTGGGTGATTTGAATGATATATTATTTTTCAGTACATTGATTTTGCCCACCTTATCCATTGCGCCGCCTCGATGCCGAGCTCCATGGGCCATGGCCGGCAAGGTAACGCTAACGGCGGCCTCCAGTGGCAAATGTTGCTCCCAAATCTGAAAGAGCAAGGAAAATCAGTCTCTTTGTGTTGGTTTCAGTTAGGAAGGACGAGCGAGAATGGAGCGGATCGGATCTGGCAGTGGGAGGAGGATGCGTATGTACACAAACCAGATGAAGCTCGCAAACTTGTGCAGATGAACCAGACTGAACGGTGGGCAGTAGCAAAGGTCGATCAAAAGGCAATGTAAACCAGAAGCAGCTTGAGACAGGATGCAAACAGTAGACAGAATGCAAACATTGATGCAAATGAAAGTGAGATCTGCTGCGAGCTGTCGGACAGCGGACTGGCTATGCCTCAGACCATCTGCACTCACGTTCCTCTATTTCTCTCCTTTATACATCCTAACAAGAAGCATTCTCTCCTCCATAACAATCTCTTCCGCACTCATCCATCCTTTATAAGATCCTTTATCCAACAGTGGCCCACTTGTTACTTTATCTAAATATATTCACGTGAGATCTTGTTTTGAAGTATTTATTCTGAACGAATTTAATTACAAGAATCTAATTTAATTTGGATTTATGGTTTGTGATTTATAACATTTTTTCATACGGGAAAAGGTTGGGCACGCTCTCCCACGCACTCTCTCTCTTTCTCGTGCTTGCTCTCTCACGCGCGCGTGCCCTGCTGGCGCATTGCGGAGGCTGTGCACACCCGCCAGATTTACGTGATGGGCTTGGTTCCTGGACAATTGCGTAAGCGATACAGCATGCCGCTGCAGCGATTTTTACTCAAAAGCCATACTTCAGTGCGTGCTTGCGGACGCCAGTGCAGCCAGCCTCATGGTCTGTCTCTTCGCTTCTTCTAGATGGCGCCGTGAGCCCACGACAGCCGGAAGGCCCCACAGTTTGATTACGCCACGGCGACGTGCCACCGGCCGGTACACCCGTTCATCTGTCTCTAACGACATTTATGATCACTTCAATCAGTAACGCACCTCATGATAACAACTGAAGCACCGCCTGGTTTCACAATTGATACCGTAGTTTTTGTTCACCGTTCCCACTGGAACATTTGTTACTTGGTTATCATACCTTCACCTGGGAAATTTTCCAGCTATTCAAGCAATTGAGCAACCCCTTAATATTGCACATTTTCCATCTCTCATACCTACACTGTTTGGATTAGTTGAACCACACGGACCATGCAACCTAAATTCCCGCCGCCTCCTCTGTCTCAGCACGAAGCACTAGGCGAGAAACTACAGGCATTATTGCCCGACCCGGCGCCTTTCCTCGGACCGAGTATGGGAGCCTCCAAGGCGCGATCTTCGGCATTGTGCTACTGGAGGCAACTATGGTCGTGCTGGTTTGCACCCGTGCCAACCACGTCCTAGTTGCCATGGCGTAGATGACAACAACGGCGGCGGCGGCCCCATTGGCACGCTGAAACCACAACTTCAGCATGGGTGGAACCAAAGTTCCCAGCAAGTGGCACCTATCATTATATTCTTTGTCCAGCCCCTTTGACATTGGCGGTAGCGGGCCGGTGCTAGCCCACTGCCCTCCCCTCGCGCGCCACACGGTGGCTCGGACGCAACTACACAAGGGACAGTTGGGGGCGTCGATGGTGTCCGTCGTCAACGTCGATGGCGCTGGAGCAAGTTGCCGAGGGAGGTCAACATCACCATAACTCCTGACTATGACGACACCACCACCACCTCTACTTATCCGCTCGCGCTAGCGCTGTGTGAGGGGTGCGACGCCTCCCATATGGGTCGACCCATTGTTTGATGAGCTTGCTGCCTCTCCCTCGTCGCGAGTCTGTCAACAGGCGCTCTAGTATTGCGCCTGTCTACTCCGACAACTACCTCTCTAGTGGACCAGACAACGCTGGTGGACACCCACTCGCCGCCATGTATGGTCCACCTTAGCTTATGCTGAGGTGCCAGGGTGGATGGTGAGGACGCCGCGGTAGCGGCCACTCCGCTACATCCACCGTCCGCTACACCTACTGCCGAACCGCCTACAGCTCCCACGTCTCTTGCTGGCGCGCCTACAACAACTTTCGTGGCAGCCTTCATCGACCCCAGGGGCGGACCTAGGGGGTATGCAGGGTATTCCGCTGCATACCCTGGCCTCAAGTACTAACAGCTACAAAGATTTTGTTTTGATAAGTATTGGTTGATATTTCTCAGCTAAACATAGCCCGCATGTCTGCATGCATGCTAAGTCAAGATAGTTTTCCGATCTCCACAAGATTAATATAGAGATTGGTTCCTAGTTTATAAAACAACTTGCTCTTTGTTCTGGTTATATGTTGATAAATTAGTAAGAACATGTAAATATTTTATTGGAATTGACTAAAAACTAAGAGGATTAAGTCTCTTTTGTGTCTATAAATGATTTTATCGAATTGCATGTTAAATTTTTTATGTGACATATGCATACCCTATGCAAAAATCCTAGGTCCGCCACTGATCGACCCATGAGGTTGCGCGTCAGACTACATGGGCCGCCAACGATGATTGGGTTCCACATCGCAGAGACCGCCCACCAAACCGGTCATCTGCGATCCTCAACCGGAGAAGCAAGTGCGGCGTGTCATGCTGAACAAGTGGGCTGGATGACTCAATGACACGGTGACTAATACACCGGACGCCATAATCGTCACCAAGTTCCACGAAGTGTTCGGCAATCCAATATCATCTTCAAGGCGGGAATTAAGCGATGCGTGAGATCTTTCTCATGTGAGGTGTCCACTAGACACGGACCATGGCAAGGCTGGAATGAGCGTCACCGCTTGTCGTCTGGAATGCATAAGGCTTAAACAGTCGTGCATGTCGTTTTAGTCGCAATAATAGTTTCCTTGCTGAGTACAACTACCTAAGCACCACCGTTTGTGCTGGTGATTGTTGTTTGTGTTCCACCTGACATTGGCCTATGGCAACTCGCCGTCAGGCCGTCCAGGCCATGTATGTTTACTCTAACTTCCCTTAACGAAGCACGTGCAATGCACGTTTAAAAAAAAAAAGAGAATCCCAATATGGATCAGTGTTAAGGACGTTATGTCAGGAAATTCACCTGGACAGTTCACGAGTTGCATTAAGCTGCCAAACCAGGATGTGTGAATGTGGTAGCCCGTGCTTCTGGATATCATGTGCCATCCTCAACCTATGCACCACATGAATTGTTCTCGTATAACATACTAATCAAAGAGGACACTATCTTGTACCTTGGGGGGCACCACCAACTCTTGCCGCGACCCCGCGTCGCCCTCCACGCAGGGCGGCTCGGGCGTCTAACCCTAGCCACCATGCCCGCCGCCTCCCCTCTCCTCTCCCGCCGCGCCGCTGCCAGAGCGGGCCGCCGGCAAGGCCGTGCGGCCAGCCGGGATGGCGGTGGCGGGGCTCTCTTCCGATGGTGGTGTAGTGGCGGATCGACACGGGTCGGTGGTGGTGAATCGCCCGGTCTGCGTGGGGTTCGGCGATCAGCATCCTCGACCATGGAGCCGCTGGCCAGGGGCCTGGACAGGCGAAGGGAGGTGCTACGGTGGCGGGCTCTGCCCCCCGTCGTCCCCTCCCTCCTCCACGTGGTGGCGCCGATCCGGGCTGCCCTCCATGGCCAGGGGTGGGATCTAAGCCCTGGCGGCTGGATCCATCACCCAAGTCGGCGGGCAGCATCGGTGGTGACCGGCACGGTGGTGGCGGCCTCAGGCCCGGGGAACCGGAGTCGGATTCAGGGCGGATCTTGTGGCAGAACCTCCTAAGTAATGTGGCCCACATGCACTAATCCTTGTCTTAACAGACCTCGGATGACAATGCATGTGTTCCACATGACTTAATTAGCTCGTCGGGTTAAACCCGAAATCTCCACGATTCTCCGAGCAAGGATCAATCATTACAAGAGACATTGCAATGTACAACGGTTTATAATAAAATAATATACATCGTAGTATAAGAGCGGAAGTCTTACAAACATAAGTTTACAAGCCTATAAGTTTTAACCTTACAAACCATAAGTTAAGTTATTACAAACCATAAAGTAGTAGATAGCATTAGGATAACTTTATACAACAATTCGGACGTGGTGCTTGCCCAAGGCCAAACACACTACTCGTCGTCACTCTCCGGAACAACCGTCATGCAACGCGGGGTTCGAAGCACACCTCGAGCATGAGACTCACCTGCAACAAGGGTTTAACAAACCCTGAGTACAAAAGTACTCAACAAGACTAACCCGACGAAAAAGGTGGTGAAGACTCAGGAATGCAGGCCAGATAGGAATCAAGGTAAGGTTCAAAGCAAGAATCAATTCTTTTGCAGAAAAGCCACTAAGAGTGAGTCCTTAACCTCAAGTTTTACTTTCAAGTTAACCTGTGGGGTTATTTATGCTAAACTAACTTAAGTAAAACCAGCAGATCAAGATAATTCATACAACTCTCTTTTATCTCTATCATAAAGTAGTCACCACTTTTATCTACGATGAATGGTCGGAGGATCAAGTCTCCATAACCGAGGAGCACGACGATTCGAATCGATTTACTCAGCTGAGGATCCCTAAACACACGATATAAGTGGGACTCTAACCCACAATTATATCAACAATACCGTCGGACATTCTAGAACTAGGCTCAGCTTCCGCGCCACCCGAGAGTACGGTCCTCCTCGAACCCGAGACCTTGTCCCCCGAGGATACCCGCTACTCCCGCCATCTCGCCACTCCCAGTGCGCGGGCTCACCGTACTAGTCCTTAGATTATCCTAGGGTAAAGCTTCTCCATAGATATGTGAGTAGTTGCAAGGTCTTGTCCAGCTGGCCAAACAACGGCCGGTCCTTAATTGACAAGTCGGAAACACTACATCAACCATATGACGCAAGTTACCCGACCGATCTTACTAATCATTAGCTACCAACATTAAGATACCACATGTGAAACCAACTTCCAACAGTTCTGAAGTAACACAGTTGAAAACTTATTTATTAAAACAAGACTAAGCATACTAAGCATTTTCGAAATAAACCGGTATCAAGGATGATATACAAGTAACAAGGTAGGTAATGCATCAATTAGGTTTCACGCGACTCCTATTACTTAATGCATCAAAGCAAAAGCACAAATGATAAAAGCTTTATAATACAAGGTAGGGTTTGAATGTAACCGGGGCTTGCCTTGATCGAGAGCGTAGACGAAACCCGACTCGTCAACACCGGAAACACCGAAACCCGACTCCGGAACCGGTTCCTCCTTCGGACCGGGTCAACGGGATTCTCCGCGTTCACGTAATCTACACGATATTGATATACTTCAACATGATGGAATATAAATATGATGCTTGACAGATGCATAATAAAGATTAAAGACAAGCGCAAACAATTAATTAAAGTGCCGAAGGTCATTAGGGTTGATGACCTAGGTCTTCACTCAAATCCAAAGTCAAACAATTAATTAATTAACTAAGGAAATTAAATCCTAAAACAAAGTTGTCAAATTGATTTCAAAAATTAATTTTAAGTAGCTTATAACAAAAACAGTGCACCAATAAATTTTCATGATTTTTGGATAAATAAATAAATTACTAAAAATCGGGGAAGACTCATTTTTCAAGTAAAAGGACTAATTTTTGAACATAACAAAACTACTCAAATTTGGCATATTGAAGTTTTCCTAGATAGAGGACATCATAAGGAACACACACAAAAATTTTTAGAATTTTTGGAGCTACACATGAATTACTATGAATTTTGAAAGAAAATAACAATTTCTGCCGAAATAGAAATGGAAAAAGGATTTTTTAAAAGGAAAAGACTGCCTGGGCCGATTTCGGCCTGACTCGGCCCAACACCGTTGGGGCTCGGCCCAAACAGTAACAGGCCGGCCCAACAAGCTCGGCCGAGCTGGGCCGACGGCGGCGGCGAGCTCGCCGGCGGCGAGGTCCTAAGCGGCGCGGCTCGGCTCTACGCGATGCTCGTGACACGGCGCATCGAATGAGCTAGAAGATGGGACGGCGGAGCAGGAGGGACGGGCTCGCCGGCGACCATGGCGGGGCGGCGGCGCTGCGGCTCGGCGGGAGAGCTCACCGGAGCGACTCCGGCGAAGATAGCGCGAGCGCGGGGTGCTATGCAGCGTGGCGAACGCGATGCGCAAGCCAACAAGTCCAGCGCGAAGCCCTAGCGACCTCGGCTTCGCACGCGGCGGCAGCGGCAACGGCAAGCCGGCGGCGACGCACGGCGGCCGGGCTCGACAGAGCCACTCGGCCGTAACCAAAGGCACGGGCGCGAGCAGGAGCTCACCACGAAGCTTAAGCGCTTGATGATGAGACGGCTGGATGGACGGAGGTGGGAGCTTGGCGGACAGGGACGGTGGCGGCAATGGCGTCGGCGGCACGAGCGGCGGCAAGCTTCGCGTTCCGGCGGCGTCTGTCCACCAAATTGAACAAGGAGAGGAGCACCGTGAGCAGCGTGTCAAGGCGAGCACGCCAGCAAGCGGAATCGGAAAAATGAGCAGCGGCGAAGAAGAACGACGGCGGCGATCCTCGGCGGCGCAGCTCACCGTCCGTGGAAAAGAAGACGGCGTGCGGGTGATGTAGCGGGAGCGAGGCGCCAAGACCTAGCTCTCTGGATTCGCGAGCTCAAGGCGGACGCAGTGGTGGTTTTTCTTTGACGGGAAAGGTGCAACGGCGACGGCGTGCGGAGGCGGAGCTCGAGCTCTGCTATGGCGATGGCGGCGGCCGAGGAGAATGGATAAGGCGGGGAGGAAAGTGGTTGGCCGGCCGGGGCTTTGATGGCGCAAGGACGGCGGAGGAGAATGCGACACGGGCGGCGAAGCCGAGCTCGGCCGTGCGCTGCGCCGCGGCGACCGGACGGCATGACGCCCCCGGCCGGGGCGACGAGGAACGAGAGGGAAAAGGTGATGATGACGTCATCCACAGGACAGCAGAGAAAATTTGCAAATTACTCCAAAAATTTGAACTGTGCTCAAAATTTTCCAAAAAGCAACCCTGGCTAAAATTTCATGCTCTACAACTTTCTCAACTGGGCCATTTTCAAATTTTGAAAGGAAAATTGAATTTGAATCAAATTTTGAAAAGGGGACAAAAACCCTAGAATGAAATATTTGAAATTACTTTGGATTTTTCTAAAGAACTTGAAAAACTCCAAAACTATGGAATACTCAACTTTTCAAACTGCACATTTTCTCCAAAAAGAGTTTTTCCAAAATATGCATAGTTTTTGAATTATGATTTGAAATTCATTGGGGAACAACCGTCGGAAAACCGTATTTTCAAATTTGTTTGAAATTCTTTTTGAAAACTTGAAAAACTTTGTTCACCAACATTGTAGGTCTCCTCAAGCCCTACAATATTGCTTTTTGGACCAACCCCAAATTCTTTGTAGATTTTGAATTAGAGAAAAGGGGTAAGACGGAGTTTGTCGGAAATCGGGATTTTGAAACGAAATCAAGTCTAATCTAATCGACACACCTCTCGGCTATTGAAAGTAATAACAAACATCATCTCAAGAGCACAATCAACCTAGAATATAAATTTATTTTAGTTGATGCACATTAGGGTTTTCCTAACATGAATGCTTTGCATCTAATCATGATGACATGTCAGGTTTTAGGTAATATAACATCAGAGATGTTACAGATCTCGGCGCCAGTCTGGCGGCAAGACCTCGCTTCGGCGGTTCTTCCTTGGGGGTGGTTCACTGAGGGAGGCTGGTCGGTATGTCTACCTGGCAGGCTGTTCCAAGGCGCTTAGCAGGTGGCTTCGTTCTTTGGCCTTGGTGGAATGGTGACGACGGCGTTCATCCGGCTTTCGAGCCGTGGCCCGTGCAGATCGGCTACCCACTGGCTCTTCGCTTTACCTGCTGTGATGGCGGCAGCCGGCCTATGCAACTACGACGGCGGCCAAATCAAGTTGGAGGCGGCGGCGAGGCAACTCGTCGGCGGTGCCTAGTTTCCGGATCGATGGCGTAACGGTACAGCTTTTGGTGGGCGCTGGGATTGCTACCATGTTTCGACGACGGTGACGCCTGTGGGTGCCACATTCCTCGATGGAGGCGTCGCTCTTGAAGATCTCTCCGGGTGAAAACCTTACACCAGCCTTTGGTGGGCGACGATGGCGTCTTAGATGTCATTTTCTCTTTGGAGACGTCGTTTTTGGAAGATCACTGCTTGTTGGCTGGTGCCAGCGTCATGGTGGCTCCTTTGTGCTTATACTAGATGCTTAGTGCCGTTGCCAGGAATTATCCGGCGTCTTCAATGTTGGAGATGTATTTTTTCCGTCAGTTCTTTATTTTTGTTCTCAGTTGTAATAATTAGCCTGATTCTACCTTTTGGTAGATGAAGCCGGGTATGAATATAACCTTTATCTAAAAAAAAGAGGACACTATCTCAGGATCATCGTCAGAAAAATATATTAAGCCTATTCTTGACCACAATATCAGTATCATCACCAGTCCTGATAAACTGGCTCTAGTCGCCACTTATCTTGCATGCTTTTATTTGTCTTTGATCATACCGGAGCAATTCTCTTAAATCTTACTCTTGCATCCATTTATTGGCTCATTGGTTTGAACCTTGTTCTATGTATTTCATTGGGTTTGGAATACACTTCTGAAAACTATATGGTCTTGTTATAAAGTAATAGGTGGAATTTGTCATCCATGTTAAGCTAATGTAAATTGCATTAGTTTTCGAACATGCCATTTAATATTTTATGAAGGCGTGATATTATAAGGGGCCTAATCCCCAATGACACATGGCGAGGAGGGCAGCCGGTGGCATGGTGGAGGCGGCGGTGCTAGGCTGCGCACCCTAGGGCGGTGCGCGGTCGGGGGCGGTAGCGGCAGCGGGGGGTGTGGGGAGGGCAGCGGCTAGGGTAGAGAGAGAGAGCGCGCGCCAAGAGCCGGGAGAGTTAGGGTAGTGTTTAACCCAATTCCCTTCCTGATTGCAGCGAGTACATGAGGTCCTTTATTTATAGTCCCGACAAGACTTAGCCCCTAAGCAACCGGAGATCTTGCGGACCTCTCGCTTCCTATTTTATTTATTTCTATTTTCCTACTTTATCTAAATGATGTGGCATTCTCCGTAGACGGTGGCGGGGCTGCACCCCACCTCCCTCACGTGTGTGCGGCCCCTCAGCCCGTGAGAGGCGGCTTGTTGCGGCACCGACGATGTTGCTTTCTTGTTATGCCCTCCAGTTGGCCTAATTTCTTGCCAATTTGTGAGCTGCGCGTTGCACTTGTTATAGCACTCCACCCTTCCTCGATTGGCGCATCCCCGCGATGAAATTGGAGCCTGTCGATGATGTTGCTGAGGGAAGGCGCTTCTGGCAAGGTAGCCTCCAAGTGGTAGGTCATGCGACCGTTGATGAAGTTGTGGAGCATGATGTAGAGTTGCACGACTTCGAAGTTGGAGTTGATGTAGATGAGTATGAAGTAGAGGTTCTCATGCGGTGCCAGTAGTGGAGGAAGGCGCTTGATGTCGTGGTTCTTTGGTGGTGTCGCCGTTCCAGATGGAGCATGAAGCAGTGGAGCGACATCCAGTGAGCCGAGCAGGCTGGTGTATGGATCACCGATGTCAATGAAGGGGCGATACATGATCCTCGGCATCGTGGTGGAGTCGTGTAGTTGGTTGTAGATGCCAAAGAGGTCGTAGCGCGGGTGGTGGCTCTTCATGGTCGATGTTGTTGTAGGAAAATTGAGCGCGTTGCCAGGAGAAAACTCACCATTAATGAAGGTGTTGGGCCAAATGTGAGGCTCGTTGTAGTAGACGTTGTTGTGCACGAGAAGAATGTTGATGCGGTTCTCTTCTGCCACTTCAATTCCAATTGTCATTGAGGGTGTTGTGTGGTCCAAAGAACAGTTTGCAACTGCTCTTGTTGTTGTCGGTGAGAAAATACAACTCTAGTGGTGGTGATGTAGTTGGTGTTGTTGCTGATGGCGCCCCAGATGTTGGGTACTCCTACTGTTTTTGACAACCAGGTGGCTGGTTGCGGTTGATGGTGTTCTGCCTAAGGTGGCTGTGCAGCCACTATACTAAGCATGTTTCCACTTGCAAGTCTGTGTAGCAGCATGCTACTGTCGCAGTCATTGTGGTTGGCATTTTTGTTGTTGACAAGCTGATTCAGAAACAGTAGCAGAAAGAGCAGGAACAACCATGGTGTTGGTGGCAGTTTAAGGGGCTTGTTTGTTACCTCTTTTATCTCTTTGATGATCTCCATGGTTTGAGAATAGAGTGATTCCTCCACGTTGTTTTTGACGGAGGCGTTATTGGAGATGGCTCCAACCCGTTGTTTCTCCACAATAGGATTGTTGGGGACTACGTCTCCATCTGATCTGGTTTGGATGCTGGTGATGGTGATGTCATTGGTTTTGGCGTGCCTGATATCCGCGGATTCGAGGATGGTGTTATTGGTGGCATAGGAATGTTTTTGCTCAGCTTTTCATCAAGATGTTGGCCTAGTTGGGTAGGCTTTTCATCAAACTGTCGGTGGATGTCGATGGTGACGTTGCGCGATAGCATGTTGCTATCGTTGTCATCAGGGCCCAACTTGATGAAGACGTCGTTTCTGCCGCGTGGCGTCGCTTGACATGATGTTGGGGGTTGGTTTGACGATTATGACAGGTGGGTAGTCATTGTCGTCCTTCTGCTATTCCTCCGGAACAGTGTCGTCGTTGGCGTGCGGTGCTGATCTGATGTGGGAGGCGCCGGTGACGACGACAAGGGCGCCTGGCAGCGTTGCCACGTGCAGCGGCACTGTTGCTGGCGTGGTCGCGGTTGCTAGGCGATGCTCTGCTTGGGTGGGTGTGTCATCGAGCACCTAGTGAGCGTCATTGGTGACGTACTCCTTGTAGTTGATGATTTTTAGATCCAATCTGGGTTGGATCATGATGACGATGACGCCGTGGGGGCGGATCTCCTCGATGCTCGCGGCATTGGTGACAACGTTGCAGGCGATGCGTGCCAGCTCGTCTTCCTTGGCCTTGAGGCGTTGATCCAGCATGGCGATCTCCTCGAGAGGTTCATGGTGGCGGTAGCGACTATGGATCGTAGCTGGTCTCTGAATACTAGGTATAAGGGGCCTGATCCCCGATGACACGTGGCGGTAGGAGGACGACCGGTGGTGTGGTGGAGGTGACGGCGCATAGTCGGCGGTGGCAGCGGCGGCGCAGGGTGCGGGGGAGGGGCTGGCGGCTAGAGCAGAGAGAGAGCCAAGAGCTAGAGAGTTAGGGTTAGGTTTAACCCAATTCCCTTCTTAATTGCAACGAGTACATAAGAGCCATTATTTATATTCCTGGCATGACTTAGCCCCTAAGCAATCAGAGATCTTGCGGATCCTCCGCTTCCTATTTTATTTATTTCTATTTTCCTAATTTATCTAAATGATGTGCCATCCTCTGTAAACGGTGGTGGCGGCGGCGGGGCTGCGCCCCACCTCCCTCACGCAGGCACGGCCCCTCGGTTGCGGCACCGGTGACGTTGCTCCCTTGTTGGGCCATCCGGTTAACCCAATTCCTTGTCAATTTGTGGGCCGTGCGTTGCACTTGTTACAGATATCTATTGGGTGATATGAATGATATATTATTTTTCAGTACATTGATTTCGCCCACCTTATCAGCAAACATTATGAACCCTTTATCAAATTTAAAACCCATACTTTTAGACATATATAGATGCCATGGCAGTCGGCCGAAATGATTTATAAATTTATCTGCAAAATCTCCTCCATTGTCCTTTCGGTTAGACCAGTGGTATAGCACTTGTTCTACCCAATATACAACATTTTACTTTCCTGCACAACTCACTACAGAATTTATACTAGCATCACGTGTTGATCGTGATGATGTTTAGTTTGAGGTACGCAATGTATTTGTCATTACAATTTACAACAACATTTACTACAATTTTTTTTTTTGAGGGAACAGGAGGGGCTTGAGCCCCTACTGGAATTTATTATTAAAAATTAAAAAGGTACAAACGAGGTACAGGCTCCACCAGGGAGAAAAAAGAAACAAAAAAAGTTACAAAGAGAAAAGTAACATGAGACTTCCTGAAAGACGATTTATTTGCTTCATCCAGGATTGCAACTTGCAAGCTTGTAAACCTGTAGTTACTCATTGATTATTTTTTATCACTATTCATTTTACTTATTTTCCAGGAAATCAGAACCTGTGGCTGAAGCTCAAGGAGATCAGCAAGATTTCTGAAAAGTATGTCACGAGGATCTGCAACCAGATTTGAAAGCCGGACACTGAAAACTGAGAAAATATTTACGGATCTTCTGAACGCTCATTGTTTGGCCACGGACCCCAGCAACAGGAGGAAGAAATCGTAACACATGCCTTATGAAGTCGGAACAGGAAATATGCAAGATTTTCAGGCTTAAATTTTGGAGGCGTTCTACCCAATTGCAAAAGGCTGGAATTCGTTGGAAAGTAGGATAGCTCCGGAGAAGTTATTATAATTCCATGCTGTTATTATTCTGCACTTGAAAGGGTGGAATGATCATTGCTGTGAGTAGGAATATGTGTGTATGGGCAATTGTGTAGAGGACATATTTTCAGATTATATTTAAGAATATGTGATGGCAGATTAACAGTTGTGTTTGGTTTGAGGGTTACCTCCGTCCATCATAGGTTCGCTCCACGTGCATCAAGAATCAGTTCGTTTGTCACATTGTCGTTCTATGATATCATAAGACTTCCTGAAAGATGATTTATTTTCTTCCTCGAGGAGTACAGCTTTGCTTAGCTTGCTGTAGTTTTCCATTGAATATGTTTGATCATTATTCATTATATACTTGTTTTCCAGGAAATCAAAACCTGTAGTTGAAGCTCAAGGGGATCAGAAAGATTTCTGAAAAGGATGTCATGATGATCTGCAACCAGTTTTAAGAGCAAGACAACGAAAGCTGAGGAAACATATTAACCTTCTGAAGACTCATTGCCTGGCCACAGACCTCAGCAACAGGAGGCAGAAAATTATGACACATCGCTTATGAATTGGAACAGGAAATATGCAAAGATTTTCAGGGTTAAATTCTGGAGGGCTTCTATCCGAATTGCAAAGAGCCTGGAAACTGGAAGCAGGACAGCTCCATAGAAGTTATTATTCTGCACTTGAAAGGGTAGAATGATTATTGGTGAGTAGGAATATGTGGGTATGGGCAACTGTAGAGGACACATTTTCAGATTATATTTAAGAACATGTGATTGCAGATTAAGTGTTTCCTTAGATCTTTTCATGTTCTGTTTATTGTTGATTTGCTTCAAGATGAATACCAAAATGTCCTACCATCTGCGATTCAATGCTGGAATGCTACAATCAAACATACTCTAACCACCAAGAAAGAAACAGACAATACAACTGAACATCCTTAAACTTTTTTTTAGAGGAAAACATCCTTAAACTGGCACAATGGACAACTTATCAACCAAAACAGTCATGATTAGAACAGTAGCAATATTCAGGGAACACAGCCAAAGCAAGGGAGCTTCAGATTCTCAGGGATCATGGAGTTGCTGGCGTGCCGTCACTTTGCTGCTGGCTGCACGGCCTTCTTCTCCTTGGTTGGCGGCTCTGGAGAAGATGATCACAATTCACACAATCAGCTATTTGATAAACAAAATTCAGAATTCCTGCTCAGGTCAGGCAAATGGAGTGAGGAAAAAAAGTGGATTATTTAGTGGATTATTACTTGAGATGAGGGCCTTGGGGCGGTCCTTGAAGAGGATCTTGTGCCGGATGATTCCTCCTCCCCACAGCCAGCATTCGTCTTCTTCTTCCTGAGCACCAGCAGGGGCTTCTTGAGCATCACCTTCGTCCCGGCGAGCTCGTGGTACCCAACCGTGAAGGTATACCCTGCCTGCTACCACATCCACATGGAGAGCACCTCCGCATCAGCCAAGAAATTAAACCAGACGACAAGAAAACACAACAAACGAGATCTCTTGCCTTGGAAGATGAGGATGGCGAGGGGGCAGAGCACAGGCGGCCGATGTGGAGTCCCCTGATGTCGCCGGCGAAGGAGGCCTGCGGCTGCACCACACCCTGCAGCTCCACGACGGCCCACTCCGGGCACGACGACTCGCCGCAGCCGCACTGCATGCGGATCTGCATCGCCGCCCCTCTGCTTCGCTTCGCTTCCTTTCCACGTTTCGCAGATTGCCGCCAAAGTGCCGCTCGGTTTCCCGCGCTTTTTCGTTTTTCCCACGGGTGGTTTTGTTTTTGTTGGCGCCAATGCCGGATGAGACAACAACCCACTGCGTTCGCTACATGGAAAATGCAATGTTATTCGGTTGTTTTGACTTTACAGGAGAATTAACTCTAGACTTGGCACAGTAAAACTCTCTGTTCTGGATTCATCTGAATATCTGATGAAAGGAGGATTTCTCTTGTACTAGTTGAGTGCAAGTCTAGTTTGTTAATACGGCAGTAAACGAAACAGAAACTCTGCAGAATTCAAGGAAATATAAACAGTGCTTGCAAACTGACGCATGCCATTTGGCCAAGATGTCTATTGTTAATTCTTCTTTTTTTTTTTGAAACCTCTTGTTGATTGTTACTAAAGCTGATGCGAAGATCATTTCTGAATTGTGACTGTGAACGACAATTCTTTACCTTTGCCTCATTCAGTTTTCTTTGGCCGAGGTCAGCAACTCGTCATACTAGAACATGAACAATATCTTGCATACCAGGAAAAAAAAGGCTGCCAAAATACATTCTGAAACATGTCACATAATTTTGCAGAACTACATTACAAGGAACATAATCTGCTCTCCCATATTGCAACAATTGTCAGTTTCTTTGTTCGCTCTGAGAAAATTGTCTGGAGAATGGAGCGCTAGGGACATTCATACAGAAGAATGTCATACGCATTTGAACTGGTGCCGTGCCTGTTACTGTAGGATCTTACAGAGGCAAGCCTTTTCTGGATGTTCCAAGTCCCAACCTGGTTTCGTCCTTGCATCCTTGTAAATGAGATTTCTTGCAAGGAACCGTGCCCAACTTAATTCGTTCATGGCAGGCGAGCAAAGCAGATTTCTTCTGAAGATGATCGTGGTCTTGGCAAGATTACTTGACAAAAATCTCTGCTAACCAGATTACGAACAAATTAGAGTTGTAGAAGCTTGATCGATATTTGGAACAGGCTACTGGTATGAGAGCCGGATAATAACAAATTATAACACTCACATCATATCCAAGCCACGAATGTCTATAATCGTGCTGTGCGCATTGGCAACTCCGATGAACTAAATGATAGCAATTCGAAGGAGCATTTGGTTCAGAGCCGCTCAAGATGGATGCTTGTGCAGATGAATAACAGCTTCTGATCAGCAGGTAGATCGTAGGGTGAGTAGGGACCAAGGGTGTATACAGAGGATGCTGCCAATTCATTTAGGATAAGAAAGAATCCAGCCACCCAGGAACAGTTGAAGTCTTGGAACAGAGGAATAAAATTGCATAGGTTCTGTAAGCCCACACGTCTTATGTTGAGATGACTTGCAAAACTAAAGGAACATAAAAATGTATATCATATTAGCTCCTTGAGTATATAGTCAAATTAATCAGAATGAATACGAAAGTTCATCTGCAGCTACTGGGGTCCAGGGATGAGAAACCATCATGTGTGGTTGTCTCCATAACTCTACATTCAATCTAAAAATAGATATATTTGCAAATGCACAGTTGGGCAGTTGAAATAATATAAATCATCAGCAGGCATAACTTTTTGGTATCCTTTAGTCTAGTTCTGATTAGACATAGGAAGCTTGATACAGAAAACAACAGTCTAATTTGAGCAATGTTCTGTTATGTTAATTATGAGAATCCAACGGAGCTTATCTAGAGAACAAATCCTAGTTCAAAACTATTCATCTGTCTAATCAAAACATGAATGAGTTCAAGTACTGTGGAATACATACCAATATATGCTACAATATGCTCCATTAGTCAACCATGTTGACAGAAAAGCAGAGTATACTTTACCATCAACGAAGAACATATCCATCCTATGTTCAGCCAAAAAAATGCAACATCAGACATCAGAACTATAAGTAGTTTCTGAATTCAAAATGTAAGGACGCAAATTATGTTTTGCAGGAATACCTCAAGGCAACAGGTAAGTAATTCAAGAAAGCTCTACGAGCTGAGAAGATGTCCTAAACTCATTTTTAGGGTATATTTATTGAAATGAAGATAATGACATTTACATCCAGTCAATGCGGCCACCTTGGGACCACTAAAGTTTATGTAGAACAAGTAAATTAGGAATGTAAGTATCGAAACAAAAAGTACTAATAATGGAGCTTGTTTCTACAGGTTTACAAGAAGCGTTATGGAACTGCTACTCACTCAACATGGCACTATGACAAAATTTCTTCCTATCAATAGTTGCATCAACTCTAGTACTAGATTTAACTACTCAAAGATTAACAAGAGATAAGCATACAGTAACCGAATAGCAAGGGGCAGAATGTGAATTTAAATTCTCAATGACACAGGTGAATGCATGGTAGAGTTAAAATGTACTAACCAGTTTTATTTACATGACGGAGATAAACAGGAATATATGAAGGATATATAATTACTATTACTTTGTAAACAATGTTTTCCACAAAATCATGTACACTGCAGATAGGATATTCATTGGTTAAACAAAAAGAGAATGAATCTTATTTACAATCATATGTATCGTTGGTCTAGCTCATCAAGTGTCGAGAAAAAAAATGTGAGCATGAGTTTGACTAATACCATATCTAATGTCACAAGTGTTTTTTAAGCATTGGTGCTTGACATATACTTAGCTACACATAATCAAGCAACTCTGCTAGCTCAAGCAGCTAAGATACTCATAGAAAAGGTGATGAGTCTATGAGACACATTATAAAGACAACAAGTAACTTCATACTTACAGAAACATGATAAGGTAGACGCTATGATGTTCAGATCAGTTCTGATCCTTTACCAGTCAGTACCAGGAATATGGCATGTTACTTGGACCAGTTACAAGGTTGAGGAGAAATGCAGTCGAGAATATAAAGTAAACCGTGCACATTCAGTCATGGCGTGATCATTTTAATGGAAACCCAAACCTGTAAGTAGCAGTGCCAAACAGTTAGAAGAAAGGAGTGGTAACTTCTATTTTAAATATCAGAAAAGGTAAAAGTAGCACAAAAATATACAGAACAAGGAGCAGAGCTGATAAACAAATAACTAGGATTAAACTCCTAAATAAACAATTTATACACTAACCAATTTATGTACAGAGTATGCTGCCCATTCATCTAGGATAAGAAGGAATCCAGGCACCCAGGAACAGCTGAAGACTTGGAACAAAGGAACAAAATTACATAGGTTAACTAAAATAACACAAAAAATATCATATTAGCTGCATGAATTATTTTCTCAAATTAATCAGAACAGTACAAAATTTCATCTGCAGCTATTGGGGGACAGGGGATGATAGATCGTCACGTGGGTCCCATAGACCTTATACAATCTAAAACAAACAGACATAGTTGCAAAGATCAACAGTTGAAAGCATATAAGTCAGCAGCAGGCATGACTTTCTTGGTATAATTTTGCCTAATTCTGATCAGACATTGCAAGCTTGAAACTGAAAGGAGTAATCACCTTGCATTACTAATAGTCCAATTCAAGCAATGTGTTGCTATGTTAATTCTGAGAATCCTATGCTTAAATAGAGAACAAATCCCAGTTCAAAAATATTCAACGTTATCTCTGTAATCAAATAAAAAACGAGTTCAAGTACCAAAGAATACATACCAATGTATGCTAAATTATGCCCCATTAGTCAACCATGTTGACATATGAGCAGCATATTTCCATCCTCTGCTGAGCCAAAAAAAAAAAAAAGCAACATCACAGTTCAGAATTATGAAGTAGTTTCTGAACTGAAAACTTAAGGGTGCAAATTATGTTCAGCAGCAATACCTCAAGGAACAGGCAAGTAGTTCAAGAAAGCTCTATGAGCTAAGAAGATATTCGTAACTCATTTTTGAGGGAAAATTTTATTGAAATCAAGACAATTACATTTATATCCAGTCGACACAGCCATTTTGGGATCACTAGAGTATCTGCAGAACAAGTAAATTAGGAATGTAAGCACCCAAGCAGAAAGTACTGCTGCAGGTTTTACATGTTAAGAAACACTATGGAACTGCTACTCACTCAACTGGGTGTTGTGAAAAAAATCCTACTTATCAATAGTTGCACCAACTCTAGTACTAGATAGAACTACTGAAAGATTAACAAGAGAAAAGCACACACAGTAACTGAATAGAAAGGGGTAGACTGTGAATTTAAATTCTAAATGTCAGGAGAATGCATGGTAGAGGTGAAATTTACTAACCAGTTTTATTTACAACGTCGGATATACATGTTGAGATGCTTGTGGCAGGCAACACAAAATTGTCCATGATATAGAGAGATTCCTACAAGGCTACAAGAATGTACATACAATTCAAAGAAGGGTCATGCAGACAAAGAAATGGGGATATTATTAGTACTGTCAGCTAAAGTGGCATGATATATAATTATTTTTGTTTTGTCAACAGTGTTATTTTCCACAAAATCATGTACGATGCATACGATGCAAATAGAATGTCCATTGGGGAAATAAACAAAGCATGACTCTGATTTAAAATCATATCTATTGTTGGTCTAGATCATCAAACGTGGAGGGAGAAAAACATGAGCTTGAATTTGACGAATACCATATCTAATGTGAAAAATGTTTGTTAAGCATTGGTGGTTGGCTTATTGTCAGTTAGTTACACATTATCAAGCAAGCTCTCACTGCTAGCTCATACAGCTAGATACTCATAAACACAAGGTGATAAATCTATGAGACACATTATTATAAAGACAACAAGCAATTTGACACTTACAAAAAACGTAATCAGGTTGACACCAGGATGCTCATATCAGTTCTGATCCTTTACTAGTATCAGGAATACAGCATGCTCTACTTGGACTAATCAGAAGGCGGAGGGAAATGCAGATGATAATATAAAGTAAAGCATGCACATTCAGTCATTGCACGACCATTGTAATGGAAACCCAAACCTGTAAGTAGCAGTAACAAACAGTTAGAAGAACATAATTGTAACTTGAATTTTAAATAAATATCAGAAAAGGGAAAAGTAGCACAAATAACCAGAACAAGGGGCAGAGCTGGTAAACATCTAGGATTAAACTCCTAAACATTGTATATACTAACCAATTTATGTACAGCATGGAAGGCACTTGCAGAGAGAAGAAGATGTTGGTACTTGACAACAACCGGAGTACGAAGCAATAGAGAGTGAATTCTATGAGGTAGAAGAATCAAGAATGTACGTTTGGAACAAGAGACCTGCAGAGTAGGTAAAACACAAGTGGATTAGTTGAAGCACTAACTGTGTTGAAACAAACAGAAGGAGAGTGACTATGACTGTGAAGAGGTTTGGAAAACTAGAGCAAGTGAACTCAATACTAGTTGTCAGGAGTATGACGTGGGGACAAGTAGAAACAAGAAAGGCATTGTTGGTTGGCTTATTGTTAGTTAGTTACACATTATCAAGCAACTGCTACTCTGCTAGCTCATACAGCTAGATACTCATACAAAAAAGGTGATAAATCAATTAGACACATTATTATAAAGACAACAAGCAATTTTACACTTACAGAATCGTGATAAGGTTGACACTATGATCCTCATATCATCTCGGATACTTTAGTAGTATCAGGAATACAACATGCTCTACTTGGACCAGTCAGAAGGTGGAGGAGAAATGCAGTTGATAACATAAAGCAAAGTATGCACATTCAGTCATGGCACGATCATTGTAATGGAAACCCAAACCTGTAAGTAGCAATAACAAACAGTTAGAAGAAAATGATTGTAACTTCAATTTTAAGTATCAGAAAAGGGAAAAGTAGCCCAAACAACCAGAGCAAGGAGCAGAGGTGATAAAAGAATAACTAGAATTAAACTCATAAACAGTGTATGTACTAACCAATTTATGTACGACATGGAAGGCACTTGCAGAGAGAAAATGTTGGTGCTTGACGATAACAGGAGTATGAAGCGATATAGAGCGAATTTTTTTTTTCTTTTTGGTGTGTGTAGTAGAAGAATCAAGAATGTACATGTGGAACAAGAGACCTGCAGAGTAGGTAAACACAAGTGGATTAGTTGAAAAGGCAGTGATTGTGTTGAAACAAACAGGAGAGTGACTAGAGCAAGTGAAATTTAGTAGCAGGCAGGAGTAGAAACAGGAAAGTTGATGTTACCTTGATTAGTGAAGCTCAAGCTTGACTATCGGAACGGTTCCTATCAGTTTCCGGCACTGCCTTTTAGCTCCTCGTTGTTGCCATAGCTGACATCTATTAGCTTCAGTGAAGGTGGGAGGACGCCCTTGGGAATGGGAAGCGCCCGTATGGATGGACAGCTGGAGATGTGTAATTCTTCCAGGGAATCAGGGAGGCCGTCCTTGGGTAGTGAGCGGATCGCTGAGCAGTTGCGGATAGTTAATTTCTGAAGGGAATTAGGAGGCTGTCGCTGGGTACTGAGCGGAATGCTTCGCAGCTTCGGATAGTCAAATTTTGAAGGGAATCAGGGAGGCTGCCCTTGGGTAGTGAGCGGATTGCTGAGCAGCCGTCGATGGTTAAATTTTGAAGGGAATTAGGGAGGCAGTCCTTAGTGGGCAGCAGGTGGATGGATGGACAGTCCTCGATCTCTAATGTCTTGAGGCTTGTCAATGTATGCAGCCCCGCCGGGAGGCTCAGCAGCTTCTGGCAACCATAGAATAGGAGGTGTTGTAGGGAGGTTAGGAGCTGCAGGGCCGCCTCCTGCTCCGCCGTGAAGTGCTCCTCGTTGTAAGAAAGGATTAACTTGGTGAGGGAGGTAGAGAGGGACCTGCAGATGGGTGCAGCAAGGACTCCTGCGCCGTCATCTGTCCACAGCGACGACCGCACTGTGGATCCGGAGGAAGGGGGGATAGAAGGAAGCCCGTGCTCTTGCTCGTCGGAGTCGAAGAAATTGGTGGAGTTGTAAACTACCAATTCCTGGAGGCAGCCGTGGTCAAGGAGACGCCTCAAGCCCACGCCACTTTGAGAGGGATCCCCACCGCATCTGAATATTTGCAAAGTAGCTAGGGATGTGAGGTTTGAGAGGGGCGGCAGCATCTCCACGCCTGCAAGCCGGAGGGATTGCAGGGAGGTTGGGAAGGGGAAACCAGAAGAGGACCACGACGGTGCATAGCAGCTCAGGAACTTGGGGCAATCCCAAATCTCCAAGGAACGGAGAGAGCACTCAGCCTGGAGCCCTCCCCTTTCGAGGGGCCGGAGGCTTAGCTCTGGGCAATACTCAATCTGTAACTCATGTAGTTGGGGAGGCAAGAGCAGCAACCCCTCCTCTGCTTCTTCTATTTCCTCCTCTTCTTCTCTGGTCCTACTAGTAGAGGAGTAACATGCCGTCGCCTCCTTCTGCTTATGCTCCACCACACCTAACCCTGTTATCTTATTACCACTGCCAATTGTCAATTTGGAGAGCTTGGGCATATAACAGAGAACTTGTGTTAATTCCTTCCCACTTGTAGCACCAAGACCTCTAATATTCATGCTCTCAACTGCAAATTGGTAGCTGGCATGCCTCCCTTCTTCAACTGGCCCAAATGCATTATTTTTACAATTATATATAGTCAGGTCTCTCAGGGATGACAGCTTTTGGAGATCATCAAGAGCTAGAGGAGGACATGCTATCATCTCTAGTTTCTTTACTTCTGTTAGGTTATCAAAGTCCATACTCGTCCAGAATGACGTACTATCTTGAGTGTCATCCCCTCCAAAAATCTCCAAGGATACTGGGGATCCAAAACTCTTTCTGTATTGCAGATAATCAAAACCTAAACCAACTTTTGACATCAGAATAGAACATGGGCTGCCAGTCCAAGGGATACGAGGCAAGGACAACAGCTTTGGACAATTCTCAATCATGAGCCACTGTAGATTTGCAGGCCATGGTTTTGGATCCTGTTGGCTGTAATTACAATCTGAAAACCCCAACTCCACGAGTTTAGGACAGCCTTTGATGATGAGTTCTTGCAAATGGGATAACACTTGACTGCATCTACCAACAACCCACCTTTCCAGCCTTTCCAAATTGGCAAGCTCTATTCTCTTCAAGTTGTTGAAGAGTTGGCCAAGGCTATTACTCGGTATTGCTTCAGCACCCTTGTTAACTAGCTGCAACTCACCACCTATAGATGGAAATGTTTCCCAGTTCACACCATCTAGACAAAGAGATTCCAGATTTTGAACCGATAGGTTCAAACCTAGCCAAGAAGGACAAGTACCACCTCCATGCCCTATAATGCTTAGTTTCTGAAGATTGCTATGCGGCTTCAGACCTTCAAGAACTTGCTCTTCACGTGCAGGATCCTTGTTAGACCGTTCTAGACTCCAACATAATATTAACTCCTTTAGGTTTTTCTTGTGTATTAACTTTGCTTTATCTGCTGCTTCCCTTCCATCAACATGTTCAATATTATCAATCCTCAACGACCCGCAAAGCTCTAGCAGATGTCCTATCTGGCTCAATTCAAAACCCTGACTTTCTTTTCCAACCTCAAATCTTTTTAGCTCTTGTAATGACTTCAGTTTCCCCACCTCTGAAATCTCTGAGTGCCCTGTACCATCTTCAATACCAAGAAAATGGCGTAATTTTACAAGGTTAGTCATACATCTTGGTACACTCTGGCAATCTTCGCATCCTCTCAGATCTAGGACCCTCATGTGATAAAATCTTGAAATACTGTTCGAGGCTACCAAATTATTTTTGTCTCAATACCACAAAACATCATTATTATCATGTACCCAAAGATACCGAAGATGGATAAGTTCTGAAAAGTTGTGCAGTAAATCTTCCATGCAATACAAGTATCCAGATACCAAAATAACACGAAGGGCTTTTGCTTTACTGAACAAACCATGCAATGTCTTCGCAAAGCTACCTTGGTGTTTACCAAATAACATCAATGAGTGCAGGTTCTCAGCTCTTAGTCTTTCTCCGACTACACTAAAATCTTCTTTACAAGTATCAAAAGCTTTTCTATCATTGACACTTGAGTCATCTATGTTGATGGACAAGTGGCGGATCGATGGAAAGATCTGTATGGATCTCATATTTGAACTATATAGGCTAAGGCATTCATTTTCTGAAACCTTTAGCCCTAATTCATGCATGAGATCATGAATAACATATTGAGTGCACCCATGATCATCTTCTTCCTTCTTAAAAAATCCATGATTAGTAAGTTCTGTCAAATAGCTTCTTCCAATATCTTCAACTCTTTTATTTTCACCACGTGAATGCAAAGCATCTAATCCAATCCAAAAGTGAATTATCTCTTCTTCACCGAATTTGTAATCTTCTGGAAACAATGAACAATAGGTAAAACATTGTTGTAGATGAAAAGGGAGATAGTCAAAGCTAAGTTTTAGTGCTGGCATAATGTCATGGTCTCCAGTCTGTGATTCCCATTCTCTACTTTCTAGAACTCTAGTCCAATGACCCGAATCAAGGTGATTTCTCAGCAATCTTCCAACAGTTTTTGCAGCCAGAGGTGAGCCCTTGAGTTTTTTAATTATCTCACGTCCAATATCAAGTAATTTACACTCTATTGGTTGGTTCTTGCCAAACACATATGCAAAGAATAAATTCTCAAATGATTTCTTGTCTAAACCATCTAGGTATATCCTATGATCAGTTGTTTTATCCATTATTTGTGCTACTGCAGGAAACCGAGTTGTGACTAGAATAACACTTCCTTTTGTTTGATGTTTCTTAAAAGGCACTAGGAACCTATTCCACTCATCCTCATTACTGCAACTCCACATATCATCCAACACAAGCAAAAACCTTTTAGATTTCAATCCTTCTTCAATCCGGCTTTCTGGACTACCATCTTTTTCCTTTTTAATTATATCTGCAATCTCCTGAGTCAGTCTTGACACGTTGAAGTTGATAGATACACACACCCATATTTTTTCCTCAAAATGACCCTTAAGTTTCTCATATATGTGTTGTGTTAAAGTCGTCTTCCCTATACCTCCTGGACCAACAATTGGGAGTACTGCTAGGTCGTCCATATGACGGTATTTTCCCTGGGTAATGTCACGGATAAGCGTACTTGTCACGCCCTCCCTACCATAAATTTCATCATCCCCTATAGACCCAGAGGTGGTTATGGGTCGACCTGTAGCCTTGTGCTGGCCATTATTGTTGAGGTTAGCTGCCAACAACTCTAGATTAAGAATTGTGGATACCATGGCACATAGAGGCTTTAACTCGTGAACAATATCTTTCATCTTTTGAGACATCTCAGCCCGATAAAACTTCAGTTTTGGTGTTTGTATGATGTGTTCTCTCTGTGGTGCTTTATTGGGACGTGCACAACAAAACAATCGACGTCCAGTTGAGGCAATGCTGGAGCTGGCAGCAACATTTTGGGTATTTGAAACAGAGCAGCATGGAAAGTGTTTACCGACAGAGTGGATGCTGTCACGGGCAGCGGAGGTGGTCCTACCCATGCAGCCATTGCCAACTTGTCGGTCGCCTTGGTTGGCCGGCGGCGTTGAAGAGGTCCTTCTACATGGGCAAACAGGTGCACACAACACTCTTCCTCGGCTTGGATCTTCTTCCTCCTCTTCATCAGCTTCACAAGTTTTAACTCCACAGCATGGCCAATATCCACCACAATGGACTCTTGTCCATGTATCTTGAGCTGGCTCGTTGTGCCTCGCAAAGCAGCCGGAGGAGCACTTGGAGAAGCCTAGCATTTTTGCAATGGCTCTGGCGGTGTGGCGAGCATTGAGGGCATGGTTGCGAAGGCAACCCCCGTCATGCTCCTCAGCCGCATGGTAGGTGCCGTCAAGCTCGTCCTGGATGCGGAAGTAGTCGACCTCATCCAGCACGTCATCAGCCCTGTAGGCGAGATCCCGTAGCTTCTGTAGCAGCTCAGACAGGGCCGGATTCTAGATCCCCGGGCCACTGCTGCCATGCCTTCGGGCGTTGTTGAGCATGCCTTCCACATACAGCAGCTGCATCCTGAGAGCCTCAATGTTAGGACCCAGCTCAGTGCTGGCTGCCCACGCCTCGAGCACCCCACTGGAGACAGGACCCAACGCCTTGCTGACCATCCATCGCGCCGACTCGATGCCGAGCTCCATGGATGGCAGAGGGAACGGCAGCCTCCCTCGGTTCCAAAATCTGAAAGAGCAAGGAAATGAAAGTTAAGCATTTGTGGGTTAGTTTTAGGTGTCATATAGGATGAAACTGAGTGACCGGATCCAGGAGGATGCGAATGTACATGTACTTACCAAACCAGATGAAGCAAGAAATGTGCAGGAACCAGGGCGTAGCAACCAGATGAATAGCGGCTGGGCGGGCAGTAGAAACACGGTGGCTTCCCGCGACTCCCAAATCTGAAAGAGCAAGGTGATGAAAGTTAAGCCTTTGTGGGTTAGTTTCATATTGCAAGCATGGAATTAACTGAGAGATTGGATCCAGGAGGATGCGATATGTACATACCAAAGTAGCAACCAGATGAAGCAGGAAACGTGCAGGAACCAACGATTGAGCGGCGGGGCAGGCAGTAGCAAAGGTGGATCAGAACGAGGCAATGGACACTTGAAGTGTAGCAGTTAGCTTACGAAAGCCGCCTCGATGTCGAGCTCCATATGGCCGGCAAAAGGCAACGGCAGCCTCCCATTCGTGACTTCCAAATCTGAAAGAGTAAGGAAATGAAATTTAAGTCTTCATTTGTTAGTTTCAGGCTGCAAGGACGAACCTGAGTGAATGGAAACAGATCGGGGAGGATTGTGAATGTACGTACCAAACTAGGAATTGAACCGGATGAAGTAGCAAACGTGCAGGAAGCCAGGAACGAGGCCGTAGCAGCAAGATGAAGCGGAGGGGCGGGCAGTAGCAAAGATGGACCAGAACGAGGCAATGTACTCGTGAAGAATAGCAGTAACAGGCTAGCAGCTACCAGCTACCAAGGCACTGACCGGTCGAGTTACAGAGACAAATGAGAGCGGATCAGCGCGAGCTTGTGAATTGGTTCCTCCTCACGAACTGCTTGGCAATGGCAATGGCAATGGCAGTTGGTCCGTGTGAGCACGTTGATCGGAGGATAGGTATGAGATGAGAGACTGAGAGTAGCTAGTCAACGGCCAAGCTGTCACATCACATGCTGGAGCAAGTGCTCAGTCAGTATACTACGGCCTCGTTTAGTTCGCCGAATCGGGGGTGGCCGATTCTGCACAGCACTGTAGCAGTTTTGTCTTTTTGTGTTAATAATTGTCCAAATTTTGATTAATTAGTCTCAAAATGTTCGTCTCGTAAAGTACAATAAAACTGTGTAATTAGTTTTTGATTTCATCTACATTTAGTACTTCATGCATATGTAAACATTTTGATGTGATGGGGAATAGGAATTCTGCATAGTGGAATTTGGGAGTGAAAATTTGGGAGTGAAATCTGGAATCTAAACAAGGCCTACCATTTCCGTTGCATGCCCCAATGCAGTTTCCGGCCAGTAAGTAAGACAGTAGACATGTGAGGAACACGTGATGGCTCCTTGGCATAACGTGGCCGACAGCTCGGACGGTGCGCACCTTGGGTTTGGAGATTTGAGCCGGTGAGTACTGAGGCACACCTCTGTCATCGAGCAATACTTTTGACTAGTCTAACGTTCAATCACGTGGAAGGAGCCTTCAGGGAAGCTGCTCGTTCTCAATCCTGGATTCCATCGCACCGCTACAGCGCTACTGGACACACACACACTTGCTATTGTATAAGGCCTGTTTCGATTCTCAATGCTGTTTAGGAATCGTGATTATTCAAACCCTTCTCGAGACACACACCTTTGTTGATCAATATGGCCATATTATAGGTATGAAATGGAAAAACCTTTCTAGTGGCCATTTACAATCCAGCGCACCTACAGGGTTTGCTGTGCTAAAAATTGGAGATATATAGAGTTTCTATATGGCTTATATATTGTACTCCTTTCTTTTGACAAAAGTTGTTCCAGTCTCGTCTCGAGCATATGAGAATCACACGCGATTGGCTGCCTGCGCATGCATCTGCGCTCAGCCAGCCCCTGCACACGCAAGAACGCCAGATTCGCTGCCCGTTCCTGGCGATGCAGCAGGCTCATGGCATGGACACCATGCACCAACTAATGACTAAATTAGCATATAATTAGTGTATTAAGTAAGATTTAATAAGATAAAGTAAGATCCCTGCCTGCTACCATCAAATCGCATCAAAAGACAAGAACCAACGCCTCCAAAGAAGCCAGATGCAAGGAGACAAAGACAAGTGGGAATCGGGAGGAGCTGTCTTGCCTTGGAAGAGGCGGAGGCTGGGGAAGGCGCGGAGCAGAGGCGGCCGATGTGGAGTGGAGCACCGGATGCCGCCGGCGAAGGAGGCCTGCGGCTGCACCACGCCCTCCACGACGGCGCAGTCCGGGCACGCCGACTCGCCGCACTCGCACTGCACCCGGATCTGCATCGCCTTCCGTCTGCTTCCCTTCGATTCGATTCGATTCGATTCCCTTCCCTTCACCGGCAGAGCAGAGGAGTTGAGGAGCAGGAGACTAGACCTTTTTTTTTTGGGCAAAACGCCAACCACTTTCCCACCTTTTTTTGTTACCCTTCTTGTTGCTAGTTTTGCGCCAACCGACCCATTGCGCATTTCCAAACTCGAGGATCCGTAGGCGATCCGCAACGGCAGCAGCCCACACGAGGAAAATGGAGAACCACGAGCCAACATCAGGTTTTGTCCCCCAAAACCTTTGGCTTTGCGCTCTTGCCGCTTTCAGTTGTTCCTCCGGGCGAGGCTAGCAAATCAAAATACTATAGAACATGAACAATAGGCTTACATATCAAAAATAAGGTTGCCAAAATACATTCTCAAACGTGTCTCATAATTTCCCAGAAGACCAGAACTACATTTTACAAGGAACAGAATTTACTCTCTTGATACAGTAGGAATTATCATTTTCTTTGTTCGCTCTGACAAAATTGTCTAGAGTTTAGAGTGCAAGGGACATTCATAATTCATAAATCGTAACTAAGATGTGATCCAGGGCAACCATGTATCAGTTCGAGCATGCTTTCAGCTTTGAGGATGGCTTATTGAACTGGTGTCATCCCTGTTAGGATCTTACAGGTACCAAGCATTTTTTTTTTTTTCTTGATGATTCAACCTGGTTTCGTCCTTGCATCCCGGTAAATGGAGTTTCTTCGGAAGATACAAGGAACCTTGATGAACTTCATGGCAGGCGAGTAAAAGGGATTCCTTCTGAAGATGATTGTGATCTTGGCGAAACGTCTTGACAAAACTTCCTAGTAGCCAGTGTTGTGAGGATTGGGGAATTGCTCGGTCTGGTAGCTTCCAGAGCCAGAGCCTCTCTATTTCTTCTTCTCACTTTTACATGTTGGTCCCTTTACAATATATAATTTACATTAACACTCCCCTCAAGATGGGCTAAAGATATCTAACATGCCCATCTTGCTACAACTCAACTCAACATCACTAGGTCCTAATCCCTTTGTAAAGCGGGCCGCTAGTTGGCCACGTGATTTTACATAGTTTAATTTTAGGACTCCACTATCTAACTTCTCCTTGATGAAGAATCTATCAATCTCCACATGTTTGGTGCGGTCAAACCGGACAGATTGTTTGCAATATTGATTGCAGCAATGTTGTCACAATGAAGCATCATTGTCTCATTCCTTAACACCCGCAGCTCCTTTAGCAAGCCTTTTAACCACAACATCTCACACAAGCTCAATGCCATTGCTCTATACTCGGCCTCCGCGAGACCGAGCCACGACGGCTTGCTTCTTGCTTCTCCATGAGACAAGATTGCCTCCCACAAACACACAATACCCGCAGGTAGACCTCCTATCATCTTTGCTTTGCCGCCCAATCTGCATCAAGTAGCCCTCCAAATCAAGGTGCCCATTCTTCCCGAACCATAACCCTCTTCCCGGGTTCCCTTCAGTACCTCAAAATCCCGTAAACAACCTCCAAATGTCCTGTTCTTGGATCATGCATATACCCTCACCACACCGATCGCATAGGAAATGTCGGGTCTTGTATGACACAGGTATATCAATCTTCCCACCAATCTTTGGTATGTTTCTTTATTCACAGAATCTCCACTTTGGGCACCGATTTGATGATTTTTATCAATAGGAGTACTACATGGCCGACATCCAAGCATACCAGTTTCAGCCAACGAGATCAAGGACATATTTTCTTTGTGAGAGAACTATCCCCTTAGGTGACCTAGCAATCTCAAGCCCAAGGAAGTACCTCAATAGTCCAAGATCCTTTACCTCAAAGACCTTTCCGCATTCTCCTTCAAACATTTGATTTCCTCCACATCATCTCCCGTAATCACAATATCATCCACATACACGCCATAATGGTAATACATGTTCCTCTATGCTTGTAGAATACCGTATGATCACCATTACATTGGGTGTATCCCATACCACAAACCGCTCTCCTAAATGTCAAACCATGCCCGAGGTGATTGCTTTAGTCCATAGAGTGACTTTTTGAGTCTCGCACACCTTCCCAACAGTTTGACTATTCGCAAACCCCGGTGGGATTTCCATATAAACCTCTTCTTGTAAATCACCATGAAGAAATGCATTCTTTACATCCATCGATGTAGAGGCCAACCAAAGTTTACCGCACAGAGATTAGGGTCCTAACGGTACCCATCTTTGCCACAGGAGCAAAGGTCTCATCATAATCAATGCCATATGTTTGACTATAGCCTTTTGCAACTAGTCTTGCCTTATACCCGTCCACCTCTCCCTTTTGGTTTTGCTTCACAAAGTGAAGACCCACTTGCAGCCCACAACTCTCTTCCTCTTGGAAGTGGGACCAATTCCCATGTCTTGTTCTTCTGAAGAGCATGCATCTCTTCTCTCATTGCAAAGCATTCCAATTAGGATCCTGTTTTGCACACCTCAGTCCTTTGGAATAGGCACGCTTGTAAGGATGCAACAAATGCTCTATATGCGAGGTGAAAGGCGAGAGTATGAGAGAAAATTGGCAATATCATGACTAGTAATAGGATGCTCAAAGCCAAAACGGGCAGGAGGTTTTCCAAAATTGGATCTAGTCTCCCTACGTTGTGCAAGAGGTAACTCTACATGTTCAGGGCTAGAAGGGACATTACCGCTTGATGGAGAGAGGTCTGAGGGGTGACTTGGGACTGGTGTAGCAGTCGCCGTGTTTGTGGTGCACCGATTTGCTCCCCCGACTCGATTTGCTCCCCCGACTCCGATTTGCTCCCCCGACTCCCCGAACCGTCTCCTCCGGTACACTATAGGTTCTTTCTCTTGCTCAACATTTACCTCTCTATTTCCTTTATCGCTTATCTCCCCATTCTCATCACCAACTACATCACCACCAATAATCTCTTCACCTTTGCGATCACCATTCCTCACATCAACACCTCCAATATCCCGATGATTTTCCTCTCGAATTTCAAACCTATCCATTGGACATGGGATAGTACCAACAATCACTTCTGTTGAGCTGCAACTCCACCATTCTCCCTCTCTACAGTCACCCTCGGACCGGAGAGAATTCCTCCAAGAACGGATCAAGATCACATGGTTTTGTATAGTATGGTTCGACTCCCGAATGTCACATCCATACTCACAAACAACTTCTTTCCAATAGGGTCCCAACACTTGTACCCCTTTTGTGTAGAAGAGTATCCAACAAAAACACACTTCACAAACGAGGATCCAGTTTTCCAATTGACGGTCTATGGTCCCCGACAAAGATACAACCAAATACCTTTGGGGGTACTTTAAACTCCCGTTGCCCAAATAATGACTCTGCAGTGACGCCATCCCAAGAATTCTAGATGGCATACGATTAATTAAATATCCGTTGTTAGCACCGCTTCACTCCATAGGTATTTGGGCACATTCATCTCGAAACATCATTGACCTTGCTACTTCTAACAAGTGTCGATTCTTTCTCTCGCCTACACCATTTTGTGATGGAGTGTCGGGACAAGTAGTCGATGTATAATCCCATGCTTTCGAAAGATACGCCCCAAAATTATTGTTCACATATTCCTTTCCATTATCAGTTCGGATAATCCGAATTTTAGCATTAAATTGATTTGCAACTAACTTATGAAAATCCTGGAAACACCGAAGTACCTCATGTTTCCCCCTTAGCATATAAACCCATGTCATACGAGTATAGCAATCAATAAAGGTAATGAACCATTTAAATCCACTCACGAGATGTAACGGCGGGGACCCCAAACATCGAGTGTACTAACATAAAAGGTTCACAACTTCGGAGGCCAATACTAGGATATGTTGTCCTTGTATGCTTCCCAAGTTCACAGGCATCACACACTAGTTTCTTTGTGTCCACATTTTTAAAAACATCAAGATATAATTTATTCAAGTTTCCAAAAGGAACATGTCCTAACCGGCGATGAAGCAGGTGAATCTCCCTCTCTTGTGCTTCAGTAGCTGCTGCCAATGCTGACTGCTCCTGGTTGATGAACCACAGCCCATTACGCCTGCCTCCGGGGCCCCAATCACTCTCCCCGTCCTCTTCTCCCGAAAGACACAAGAATTTTCATCAAATATAACAATGCATTTAAACCGATCTACAAGTGCACTAACCGAGAGGAGATTGACGGGAAGGAAGGAACATGCAAAACAAGATAGGTGAAGAGATGGAGTGCATTCTATAGTTCCTACACCATGAATGGGTTGAGAGGTACCATCGGCGCTTGTATGGTTTCGTATAAGAATGTGGAGTGTATGTTCTAAAAGAACTAGATATGCCCGTGACATGCTTGGAAGCCCCGGAATCAACAACCCACTCTATGTTATGCCTACATGTGGATGCAAGTGCTCGTGCTCGAGTACCTTTGCCCATATGGGCATAGTTGGCAAAGTTACCAAAGTGACTGGTGGCGGCAATCACGGGGCCATCGAAGTGGTTTTGGAACTTTCGATTCCTTCATCTTCTCGCCATTGTTCCCACCGCTTGACTTGCTCCCGGTCAATGTGACGAGATGGAAGATCCCCGTGATAGCAGTAGTGACTCGAGAACCACTCTCCCAAGTAGCAAGATTGGCCGAAGACCACCGCGGCCTCGCCACGTCCTCCCCGCACGTCCTCCACCACGACCACCACGACCTCCTTGGTCACCACGAGCACCACCACGACCTCCACGACTTCCACCCTCGCCACTATAGCTCTTGGGAAGGGGACAATTATAGCTTAAGTGCCCCTCCTCTCCACAATTATAGCACTTTTTTTCTCCGCCATTGAGGTGTAGGCCGACTTTACAGGATTATTACCACCCATCATCCTTAGTCCGCTCTCCTCAATAACCATGGCCGACACATGACCTCCTCTATGGTAGGAAGACTCTCCCGATGACGAAGGCAGCCCTCCTACTCTCAAACTCGGGATCTAAGTTCTTCGGGAACCGAGTCACCCTCCCGTCCTCTATCCACTTCGAACATCATGGGCATCCCGTGGATCTCTCATACCGAGTGGAGCATAGTGATCCGCCTCTCCCCACAAATACCGCAACTCACTAGCATATTGCTCCACCGGTCGTCCCGCTTGTTTCTTCGCATCAGCCCCGTTCCGAATTTCCATCATCACCATCACATTTCCTTGCTTAGAATACCTGTTACTTAGAGTTTTCCATATTTGTGCTGCATTGGTCATAGTCTCCACCACTTTACTCACCAATGGTGACATAGATGTTAATAACCATGCCACTATGGTAGAATTCGTTGTGTGCCAAACTCTCCATTCGGGACTAAGCTTGTTAGCCGGCTCAACACAATCCTCCCTCAAATAGTTCTCTACCCTTTCCCGCTAGTATCACTTGCACTCTTCTAGACCAACTCAAATAATTCTTGCTTCCTTCTAGCTTCACATCATTCGGCATGAGTTCTAATTTTAGTTCACGCACCTCCCTAGGGCCAATCAAATTCATCTCCATGAGTCCCTGAATCATGGATTTCATCTCATCTCTCAACTCACTCTTGGTAATCAGCGGATCACCATTACCACCACTCCCTTGCTCACTTGCCGCCTTCTTTGCAGCCTCGGCCGCTTTCCTCTTTTCCTCCTCTGGATCCATCTTCCTCTCCAAATCAATCTCTCCACAAGGTTCAATTCACCTCAGTACACACAAGTAGCAAAGGACTCTACCTTCACCCACAGAGTAGCAGCAGCCAATCCTCTTCTTCGACAGCAGCAACCTTCTCTGTAACTCACCACACACAGCGGGAGCACAACAGACTCAGCTTGGACAGCAAACACTTCCACTGAATCACCAAATCTGCACCAGCACACAGCGACACCCAACTCCTCTGCTCTCCAACTGCACAGCGACACCTACAGATCACCACAACAGCCTGAAGGCCCAATCCTTCTTCTCCACTCTTCTCCACTCACCAGTAGCGCAGCACACCACCAAAAATAGCACACGAGCAGCACACAAGAATAGCAACGCACCTTCTTCCCTTCTTCTCCTACTTCCTCAGCCACCCGTTCTCCACCTGAGTCTCACCTCCAGATCAGGCACACACCGTCGCCTACTATTTTTAGGCCTCAGCCTGTGCGATGCCCGCACGGCCGCGCGTCGCTCCGGCCCGCATGCGCGCCTCCGAGCGCCTCCACCCACTTGACCGCACTGCCCCGGGCGGTGCGCAGCCAATCACAGCAGCTCGCCTGCGCCGGTCCTCCGCGAGTCGCGTCGGCCAGTCCTCCAGGCCACCGCGCCTCCAGGCCACCGCGCGCCGCTCCTGCTGCGCGAGCGTGCCGCCCGCACTCCGACCTGCACTGGATGCGCCGCCCCTAAGCGACCGCGTGCGCCGCCTCCGGCCCGACGCCGCCGCCGCCACACGAAACACCGGCTCTGTATACCATGTTGCGAGGATTGGGGAATTGCTCGGTCTGGTAGCTTCCAGAGCCAGAGCCTCTCTATTTCTTCTTCTCACTTTTACATGTTGGTCCCTTTACAATATATAATTTACATCAACAGCCAGATTTCCAAAAAAAAAAAGTTGTAAAAACTTAATCAATATTTCTTTATGGAAAATAATATTTAGAAAAGGCTACCAGCATGAGAGCAAGACAAGAACAAAGTATAACACTCACGGACTCACCTCATATCCAAGGCATGAGTGTCTAAAATAGTGTGCATCAGTGGAGCAAATGCTTGCGGCAACTCAAGACATTGAACAGAGGAACATAATTAAGGTTTTGTGTCCACACGTGTCTTCCAATGAGATGATCAGCAAAACTAAAGGAACATAAAACAAAAATATCATATTAGCTGCATGAACTAATCTGAATGAATAGAAAAGCTCTTGCTATCATCAGTAGCTACTAGTTAGCAAGGTGAGCAGTTCTGCAGTTCAGCAACATGTCATTCATATCCACTGATGAGAACAAAGACTGCACTGCTTTACGAAAAATCCTTACTAGATAGATACTTTTTTTGTTGTTGCTCATTTTTAAAATAGTCACATAAATCAGGGTGGAAATATGAAAAGGCAATGGCACATGTAATTCACCTTAGTAGCTTGCCAGATGGAGATCACGTGAAGCCTAGAAGCACAGTGCCTTAGTCGATCAAGCCCCCAGCTAGCAAACAAGAAAATTGTGCAGTCATCTTTACTTCCACCAGGGCCAACTGCATTGAAGAAAGGAAATATAGAGAAATTACGATGGAATTTCCAAGCACACTATTGAGAAGAGATTATAAAGAATTTGGTATTAAGCTAAAATAAATGAAAAAAAACAAAAATAGACCAACCTAGGGGGACTTTTAAATAAAAAGGGCTGGGTAGGAAAAAAATTCACCTCGACAAGAAATCAAACTTGGGTGCTGTGAGCATATGTCCATATCGTCAACCAACCGAGTGTAGGTCCCTTACTTGTACCTTGGAAAATTTTATACTTCTAATCAGCTCAAAAGTTTTCTTATCAGCAACCTGATGATGAGTGTAATAACTATCAGAGTGATACTGCTTCAGCGACATATCGTCATGATCCGGATTCCACGGAGCCGGTAGGGATGGGCGATCCGCCGCCCCACCTGCCGCCCCAGCCCACCACCACCAAGTCGCCGGCGATCGGCGGCCACACCACCGGCCTATCCCCCAACGCAGCCCCCTACCACCCAGCGCCCAACCCAGGAAGAGACAAAGCCTTACGATGGTCGGATGAAGACTTCTCCGACTGCGATGAGGACGACCTGACAACGCCGCCGGCGGGCGGCGTGGATTCCACCCGGGCCAAAGCTCCTGCACAGGTTGACATGGAGGCAGGGAACACTTCCCAGCCGCACTCCTGTGCCGTTGAGCCCCAGGAGGAGATCCAAGCAGAGATCGGAACCGGAGACGGAGCCGCGGATCGACCAAAGAAGAAACGCGGGCCACGGCGCCGCAAGCCAAGAGGCCGCGCTGCCCAGATCTCCCAAGAGCCCCCCCAGGATGGTGCTCGGATGGAGGATTCCAAGCGGAAGGAATCGCCAGAACGCGGCCCTGCCCTGATGAGGGTCCCGGCGCAGCTGCGCGTCGGCCAAGATGGGAAACGGGCGCAGCGCATCCCGGCCAGATTCCGCGTCGGCGGGCGTGACACCAACGACAGGGTGCCGGTGCACCGCGTATCGTGGTACCCCGTCGTGGCCGCCGCCGCGTCTCGACTCCGGATCGAGATGGCCGGCGGGAAGTCGGTAACGACGAGCTCGGAGGAGCGCAGCCCCCGCCGCGACACGCCGTCACCACGCCGCCCTATCCCGGAGTTCATGTGGGGCAAATGTCTCAGCAACGTCTCATCCACCACTCACCGCATCAAGGACCGCGGCGACCGCTACGTTGTCTCAACCGCCGGGGCACACGCCACATGGCCGGGACCGCAAGCGGCCTCGTTCCCTAAACGCCGGCGGCGAACCCGGCCCGGACCGCTTTGTGCGCGCTCGCCGAGGACCAAGGTCGACGACACCCCGACAGCTCCCAGCCGAAGGTTCCACACCGCCGAGCGGTCAAGGCGGAGACCGCCTCCCGGGTATGGAGGTTGAAGATAAACAACGCCCGCCCGGCCACCCAATGGATCGCCGAATGAAGCATGCACCGCATCATCCGTCAGGTCGGCGGACATCGACGATGCGGAGTCTAGGCTCCGCCTTGCCCTCACCGCCACGATCGTTGACTCGACTTGGGTGCTTACACCCGAAGATGCTCTCGGGCACTACGCCGCATTCGCGGGGTACAAGGGAGGGATCCTTCACCGTCAAAGCTTTCTACCCGAGCACTTTTCGATTGAATGTCAATCCTCGATACGCGAAACAAAGGCTGCGGCAGCGGGACCAATACCTATCGCCGGACCGCCCTAAACCTTCTCCCGTGGACTCGTGTCGCCCACACCGATGCATCTCACATGAGTTACAAGGTGAGGCTCGAAGCTGGAGGAATACCTCCCCATGTATGGTACGAAGATACGGCGGCCAAAGTTCTTGCACCCACCGCCGGATTCACACTATTGACGAACGAGACATCTTCCAAGGCCGACCTCTCTCGCTTTCAAGGTCACGGCTGGACCAAAGAGCCACGTGATATCCCAAAAGTGGTCCGGCTTTTAGTAGCCGAGAATGAAGTGCGAACCAGTGCTAGTCCAATATTCGGAAACTTGCCGCCCTTTCTAAGACGCAAGAATGTTCTAAGCTATCGGGTCCTAGTGCATCTCGGGCACATCTCGATTTTGAACCCGATGGCCACTCGTCGTCCCCACCTCCCGCGAGATGGTGCGTACGATGGCGGGGTGACTTCTTCGAGAGGACAAGCTCTCGCCTCCGGGGATACCGGTGCCACCGAGGTGTGACGGATGGGAGCCCGCTCCTAATTCTAATGGGAGAGGATCGGGGAGACAACACCAAAGTCGCGAGAGGACTCATTGGTCGCATCCGATGATCAGCGGAGGAAGGAGAGTTCAGGCTTGGTGACATTAACACCGAGCCGAAGCAACCATAGTTGAACACTCAACATCTCCATCTTCCACCTTCGTACCGGAAACACAAGAACCGTCTCCTCAGTCGCCATGCGGTACCGATGATCAAGCAAAGACTCGCGTCGGGGGCAATGTGTGCGGCGGAACCCGATGGTTCTCCCGCATTGTCCGAGACGACGTCCGAGCCAGCTCCTGACGATCGAGCCCGGGACGTGGATGACAGCGCCACCGCCAACGAGGTAGAGGCTCCTGATACCGGGACGGGCAAGAGTGTCCAGGCCTCCTTGACAGTGTGCGCGGCGGAGCACTGCTCTCCCGCACTGTCACCGGCTCAGGACGCACACCCCTCGTCGCCGGCTGATGTGGAACACTCCGGTATGGACATGTCGGACAAAGACACCCGTCGACGGTGCGCGCGGCGGAGCACCGCTCTCCCGCACCGCCGCCGGCACCCCGCTCGCCCAAGACGCACCACTATCACCATCGGCTGCGGTGGACATCGCCGGGGTGGATACGGTGGATCGGACCCTGCGTCGGCGGCGTGCGCGGCGGAGCACCGCTCCTCCCCGCGCCGCCCGAGACGCCCGTCCATGTCAACCAGTTGTCGGCTGCAGGAGACATCGTCGGGACAGATACGACGGACCGAACCACTTGCGTCGGCAAGCATGTGCGGCGGAGCACGGCTCTCCCACGCCTGTCGAGACGCTCGTTCATGTCACCCGGCCGTCTTCAACACCTGCGCGCCACCACTACAACCGGTGCGGTCGGTGCGAACACCGGTCTCGGACCCTTCACCATCGTCCGGTGAGGCCGCTCGTCGGCCGAACAAATTCACCAAGGAGGTACGTGTCCAACGAGCCCCGGCCCCGATCTCGAACCTCCGAAGCCCAAGCCGGTTGCCAAGAAGCCATCTATCCCGCTACGCGGCCGGCGTATTGCCGAAAGAAGATGGACCATATCCCGGCTTCCAAGCGGGGAGAAGTCTTTAAGAAGAAGTTTGGGTCTCGAAACCTTCGCTCCGCCACCATCCGCGTCACGAGAGAACATATGACTCGTTCTACTCGGTGATATCAATCGACCGAAGCCGACGTGTTCGACCACATTTCCAGCAGCTAGACAAAGGGCACCCAAGCGGAACGCCCGTCCAAGGTGGCACGGCGACCGGTGGGGTCTGCGGCTTAAGTGTTGGTCCGGAGCTACGTGAACGCATCCGTTCCCATGAATAACACAACAATCTTATCTGGAATGTGCGCGGACTTAACGCGCAGACTAGAAGGGACACCGTCCGAACTCTTGTCGATGCTTCGAGTCTTAGATGTACTTCAAGTGATCAAGATGGAGGCCGACGAGATGGATCGGCGGGAGCATCGGGATCAAGCTTGAGCGCTTGCTGATCGCTAAGCCTCGATCAGGAACCTTCGGAGAATGTTGAATGTCCGCATTACGTTGTAATTACGCTTTACTTGTTTTTCTTCTTTCCGCCGTTCTCGGCTCTTTTGTAACAAACTTTTTTGGTTCTCTCTTCTAATACAAAGATACGCACCGTCTCGTGCGTATTCGAGAAAAAATCAGCAACCTGATGCAAATTTGATTTCCTTATGTGGGAATTATGCTTAAGATCTGGTACAATTGCATGTGTGGTCTGCATGCATACTCATGTAGTTTCTGTTGACCTATAGTCTAAAATAAATATATCTTAGACAACATCTAATTTGCTATATCAAGATAAGAATACTTTGGCAAGATTGCAGTGATGCTCCCTTATAGCGTGAAAGTTCAGGTCAGTTCAGTAACTTACCAAGCAGCAGTGAGAGTCTGTATCTGACATTTCTGTTATTAGGGTGCAGGGGTGACATAAGCATATTCAATGCATCTCAAGAACAAGAACTGATTCATATTGTTCTGAAACATTATAGGTCTCCTGGCAGTAGCTTCAACAATATTTCAGCTGCCAAAAATATCAGATAAGATGTTAGTTTCAGCGCTTTGAGTGCTACAAGCGAAAATAGCTTACAAGGATGTGCTAAATTGGTTTTGGACATGAAGGCAAGGACTATTATTGTCAAAACAAAACTTGAAATAAAACCAAATTTACTGGAGAAATTTGATGGGAAACATTATAGCATAATGAGAGTAGGAGACTCAAGGGTCAGTAGCACCATGAAGTTCAAGAACTATTTCTTACATGAACATTTGGAATATGTGAATTTGCACTGACCGACAAATGTTTTTTCTTGTTATCTTTCGTAGTAACAGAACAAACCACAGCTGTTCGTCAAAATATCTTCCATGGTGGCATGAGACTCGAAAGGGATAGATCTACAAAATTGAAGTAAATGTAACCTACAGGGAAGCTTTCAGGTAAATTAGACATATTTGCAAGTGTACTTTCTAGCAGTAGAAAGCATATAAATCATGAGCTGACATGAGTTTCTGATGTCTTTTTTGGCTAATTCTGATAAGGCATAGCAGGCTTGATACTGAAAGGTTAATTGAACTCTGATGCCAATGAAACTTCTTTGTAATGTACTGTATAACAGCATTAGGAATCTGGGATGATTTTGCATATACAAACCAGTCTTATTTACAGGATGGAGGTACAAGTTGAGATCGCCATGGTTGTAGAACCAAAACCTTTTGTGGGTACTTTGTAGAACCAAAACCTTTTGTGGGTACTCAGAGAATACTTAAGAGGCTAGATGATGTACAGTTCAAAGAACCCTGCAGGGGAGCTCAGAACAAGTAGGTTATTCAATTGAAACAGTAGCTTTCTGTTATGTCACAAGATTAAGTAAGCAACAGAAATTGGTGAGGAGCTGGAAAAGAGCAATCACCTTACAATACTTATAGTCTGATCCAAGCAACATTCTCTGTCATATCAATTATGAGAACTCAATGGAGTTTACCTAGAGAACAAATGGCAGTTTGCAGTGTTAGCTCCTATCCGTGGGTAATCAAAACATGAATGAGTTCAAGTACTGTGGACTGTGGAGTACGTACCAATATATTCCACATCCATTAGTCAACCATGTCAACAGAAGAGCAGAATATTTTACAATGTACAAAGAACAAAGCTAACCTATGTTGAGCCAAAAAAAAAAAAAAAAGAACGTAAGGATTGAGAACTATGAAGTAATCTCTGAGTTGAAAAATTAAGGGTGCAAATTATATTCTGCAGCAGTACCTCAAGGCAATAGACAAGTAGTTAAAGAAAGTTCTACAAGTTGAGAAGCGTTCTCTTATAATACTGGCTAAACTCATGTATCTGCAGAAATAGTAAGTTACGGTAAGTACAGAAGCAGCAAGTACTGAGAATGCAGCTTGTTTCTGCAAGTTTTACAAGTTAAAAGCACTATGAAACTGCTTAGCACACAATAGGGTACTTGAAGTGAGAAAAATTCTCTCTATAAATAGTTGCATCAAAGATTAGCGAGAGAAAAGAGACTGTAACCGGATAGCAAGGGGAAGGATGTGAATTTAAATTCTAAGTAGCACATGACAGTGGGTGGTAGAATTAAAATGTACTAACTAAAATTTCTTTTGAAGTCAGAGATACATGTTAGAGTGCACAGTGGAATCATTATGGCTCACTATATACATCAGGATTGCCTATTAGGTAAGGGCTGCCCCCACCTTATTGTTGTTTTCCCCCACCATCAATTTGTGATCTAGGACTAAACCTAATAATAAACATTGAGAGGTTCATGCATAACATGGAATCATCCATAGATATAGAAAGATTCCAACAAGGCTCGATGAATGTACAGTTCTAAGTAGAGCTCTGCCGAGAGGAGGAAAAGGGAATTTATTAGTACCGGCACTAAAGTGGCACAAAATATAATTATTTTTCATTTTATCAATGGGGTTTTCCACAAATCATGTGTTGGAAGATAGGATGTTAGATGGTAAACAGAGCATGAATCTGATTTTAAACATATTTATTGATGTTGTAGATCATGAAATGTGGAGAAATAAACACGAGCATGAATCTGAGTAATACCATGTGTAAGCATAGCTGGTTGGCTTATATTCACATGATGAGGTAATAACTGCTAGTCTTCTAGCTCACACAGCTAAGATACTCAGCAAATGGTGATAAAGCCATGAAGCACAATATAAAGACAACAGGTATTTCCCTGACAATAAAAAGGTGATAAGGCTGGCGCAATTAAAGATACTCACATGAGCTCTCGTCATTCATTAGTATTATATTAGCAATACAGAATTTTCAACTAGACCAGCTACAGTGCAGAAAAGTTGAATCATGGAATGATCATTGCGATGGAAACGAAACCCTTAAGTAGAAGCGACAAACAGTTAGAAGGAAACCATGGCAACTTCAATTTAAAGTGAGCACATATCTATCTGTGAACAGCTAAAAATATGGCAACTCTGAAAAGGGAAAAGTAGCACAAAATAAACAGAACAAGGAGCAAAGCTGATAAACGAATAACTAGGACTAAACTCCTAAATAGACAGTATATACACTAACCAATTTATGTACGGCTTTAGTGCTAAGCTATCAACTGCTACTCAAAGATTAACAAGAGAAAAGTGCATAGTAACCAAATAGAAAAAATAATGTGAATTTAAATTCTAATGACAAGAGAATGCATGATAGAGCTGAAAGTAACTAACTAGTTTTATTTACAACATTGGAGAGTTTTTCTTTTACAACAAGGAGACACATGTTGAGATGCTTGTGCCAGACAACACAAAATCATCCATTATATACAGAGATTCCTACAAAGCTACAAGAATATATAATTCAAAGAAGGGTCGTGCAGAGAAAGAAAAACGGGGATATTATTAGTACTGTCGGCTAAAGTGGCATGATATAATCATTTTTTTTATTTTGCAACAGTGTTTTCCACAAAACCATGTACTATGCAGATAGAATGTCCATTGGGGAAATAAGCAGATCATGATTCTGATTTAAAATCATATCTATTGTTGGTCTAGATCATCAAACGCAAAGCATCATTGGTTGGCTTATTGTCTGTTAGTTACACATTATCAAGCACCTGCTACTTACACATTATCAAGCACCTGTACTCTACTAGCTCATATAGCTAGATTCTCATTAAAAAAAGATGATAAATCTGTGAGACATGATAAAGACAAGAAGCAGTTTCACACTTACAAAAATGTGATGAGGTTGACACTGATGCTCATATCAGCTCTGATGCTTTACTAGCATCAGCATGGTCTACTTGGACCAGTCAGAAGGTGGAGGAGAAATGCAGTCATGGCACGATCATTGCAATGGAAACCCAAACCTGTAAGTAGCAGTAACAAACAGTTAAAAGAAAATAAGTATACCTTCAATTTTAAATATCAGAAAAGGGAAAAGTAGCACAAATAACCAGAACAAGGGGCAGCGCTGGTAAACATCTAGGATTAAACTCCTAAACAGTGTATATACTAACCAATTTATGTACGGCATGGAAGGCACTTGCAGAGAGAAGATGTTGGTGCTTGACAAAACAGGAGTATGAAGCGATAGAGAGCGAATTCTATGAGGTAGAAGAATCAAGAATCATTTCGAACAGGAGACCTGCAGAGTAGGTAAAACACAAGTGGATTAGTTGAAGCACTAACTGTATTGAAACAAAAAGAAGGAGAGTGACTAGGACTGTCAAGAGGTTTGGAAAACTAGAGCAAGTGAATTCGGTACTAGTGGGCAGGAGTATGACATATGGGGACAAGTAGAAACAGGAAAACATTGGTGGTGGGCTTATTGTCAGTTAGTTACACATTATCAAGCTACTGCTACTCTGCTAGCTCATACAGCTAATACTCATTAAAAAAAGGTGATAAATCTATGAGGCACTTAATAAGACAAGCAGAAATTTCACTTTAACAAAAACTGTGATAAGGATGACACCATGATGCTTAAATTAGCTCTGATCCTTTACCAGTATGAGGAATACAGCATGCTCTACTTTGACCAGTTACAAGATGGAGGAGAAATACAGTTCATAACATAAACTAAAGTATACAAATCAGTCATGGCACGATCATTAGAATGGAGACCCAAAACTGTAAGTAGTAGTAACAAACAGTTAGATGAAAATAATTGCTACTTCAACTTTAAATATTAGAAAAGGGAAAAGAAGCACAAATAACAAGAACCAGAGGAAGAGGTGGCAAACATCTATGATTAATCTCGTAAACAGGGTATACACTAACCAATTTATGTTTGGCATCAAAGGCACTTGCAGAGAGAAGATGCTTGTGCTTGACAACAACAGGGTACGAAGTGATAGAGAGCGAATTCTAGGTGGTTAGAATAATTAAGAATGTACATTTAGAAGAGGAGACCTGCAGAGTAGGTAAACACAAGTGGATTAGTTGAAGCAGTGATCGTATTGAAACAAACAGAAGGAGAATAACTAGGACTGTTAATATAGTAGGTTAGGAAAACTAGAGCAAGTGATAAATCAATGAGACACATTATTATAAAGGCAACAAGCAATTTCACACTTACAAAAAACTTGATGAGGTTGACACCAGGATGCTCATATCAGCTCTGAATGCAGCATGATCTACTTGGAGCAGTCAGAAGGTGGAGGAGAAATGCAGCTGGTAACATAAAGTAAATTATGCACATTCAGTCATGGCAAACCCAAACCTGTAAGTATCAGTGACAAACAGTTAAAAGAAAATAACTGTAACTTCAATTAAGTATCAGGAAAGGAAAAAGTAGCACAAACAACCACAGCAAGGAGCAGAGGTGATAGACGAATAACTAAAATTAAACTCGTAAACAGTGTATGTACTAACCAATTTATGTACGGCATGGAAGACACTTGCAGAGACAATGTTGGTGCTTGACAGTAACGGGATTATGAAGCGATAGAGAGCGATTTTTTTTATTTTTTTTTTGTGTAGTAGAAGAATCAGGAATGCACATGTGGAACAAGAGACCTGCATAGTACCAAACACAGGTGGACTAGTTGAAGCAGTGACCGTATTGAAACAAGCAGGAGGATAACTAGGACTGTTAATATACTAGGTTAGGAAAATTAGAGCAAGTTATAAATTAATGAGACACATTATTATAAAGACAACAAGCAATTTCATACTTACAAAAAACTTGATAAGGTTGACACCAGGATGCTCATATCAGCTCTGAATGCAGCATGATCTACTTGGAGCAGTCAGAAGGGGGAGGAGAAATGCAGTTGATAACATAAAGTAAATTATGCTTATTCAATCATGGCACAATCATATCATTGTAACCCAAACCTGTAAATATCAGTAACAAACACTTCAATTTTTAAGTATTAGGAAAGGAATAAGTAGCACAAACAGAGCAAGGAGCAGAGGTGATAAACGAATAGCTAGAATTAAACTTGTAAACAGTGTATGTACTAACCAATTTATGTACGGCATCGAAGGCACTTGCAGAGAGAAAATGTTGGTGCTTGACAATAACAGGAGTATGAAGCGATATAGAGCGATTTTTTTTTTCTTTTTGGTGTGTGTAGTAGAAGAATCAAGAATGTACATGTGGAACAAGAGACCTGCAGAGTAGGTAAACACAAGTGGATTAGTTGAAAAAGCAGTTACTGTGTTGAAACAAACAGGAGAGTGACTAGAGCAAGCGAAATTTAGTAGTAGGCAGGAGTAGAAACAGGAAAGTTGATGTTACCTTGATTAGTCAAGCTCTGACTATTGGAATGGTTCCTATCAGGCTGCGGCACTGCCTTTCTAGGTCCTCGCTGTAGCTAGCTCCGACATCTATTAGCTTCAGTGAAGGTGGGAGGACGCCCTTGGGAATGGGAAGCGCCCGGATGGATGGACAGAAGATGATGTGTAATTCTTCCAGGGAATCAGGGAGGCCGTCCTTGGGTAGTGAGCGGATCGCTGAGCAGTCGTAGATAGTTAATTTCTGAAGGGAATTAGGGAGGCTGTCGCTGGGTAGTGAGCGGAATGCTTCACACCTTCGGATAGTCAAATTTTGAAGGGAATCAGGGAGGCTGCCCTTGGGTAGTGAGCGGATTGCTGAGCAGCGGTTGATGGTTAAATTCTGAAGCGAATTAGGAAGGCAGTCCTTAGTGGGCAGCAGGTGGATGGATGGACAGGAGATGATCTCTAATGTCTTGAGGCTTGTCAATGTATGCAGCCCCGCCGGGAGGCTCTGCAGCTTGTTGCAATCCTCGAATCGGAGGTGTTGTAGAGAGGTTAGGAGCTGCAGGGCTGCCTCCTGCTCTGCCGTGAAGTGCTCCATCTCCTCGTTGTAAGAAAGGAATAAATTGGTGAGGGAGGTAGAGAGGGACCTGCAGATGGGTGCAGCAAGGACTCCTGCGCCGTCATCTGTCCTCAGTGACGACAACACTGTGGATCCGGAGGAAGGGGGGGTAGAAGAAAGCCCGTGCTCTTGCTCGTCGGTGTCGAAGAAATTGGTGGAGTTGTAAACTACCAATTCCTGGAGGCAGCCGTGGTCAAGGAGACGCCCCAAGCCCACGCCTCTTTGAGAGGGATCCCCACTGCATCTGAATATTTTAGAAATGGTAGGGATGTGAGGTTTGAGAGGGGCGGCGGCGTCTCCACGCCATGAAGCGAGAGGGATTGCAGGGAGGTTGGGAAGGGGAAACCAGAAGAGGACCACGACGGTGCATAGCAGCTCAGGAACTTGGGGCAATCCCAAATCTCCAAGGAACGGAGAGAGCACTCAGCCTGGAGCCCTCCCCTGTCGAGGGGCTGGAGTCTTAGCTCTGGGCAATTACGAATCTCCAGCTCTTGTAGTTGGGGAGGCAAGAGCAGCAACCCTTCCTCTGCTTCTTCTATTTCCTCCTCTTCTTCTCTGCTCCTACTAGTAGAGGAGTAACATGCTGTCGCCTCCTGCTGCTTATGCTCCACCACACCTAACCCTGTTATCTTGTTACCATGTCTAATTGTCAATTTGGAGAGGCTGGGCATGTAATAGAGAACTTGTGTTAATTCCTTCCCACTTGTAGCACCAAGACCTCCAATATGCATGCTCTCAACTGCAAATTGGTAGCTGGCATGCCTCCCTTCTTCAACTGGCCCAAATGCATTATTGTTACAGTCAACTATTCTCAGGTCTCTCAGGGATGACAGCTTTTGGAGATCATCAAGCGCTAGAGGAGGACATATTGTCATATGTAGTTTCTTTACTTCTGTTAGGTTATCAAACTCCAAGCTCGTCCAGAATAACGCGCCATCTTGAGTGTCATTCCCACAAATCTCCAAGGATAATGGGGATCCAAAACTATTTCCGTATTTCAGATATTTGAAACCTAAACCAACTTCTTTCATCAGAATAATACATGGGCTGCCAGTCCAAGGAATACGAGGCGAGGACAACAGTTTTGGACAATCCTCAATCACGAGCCACTGTAGATTTGCAGGCCATGTTTTTGGATCTTGTTGGCTGTAATTACAATCTGAAAACCCCAGCTCCACGAGTTCAGGACAGCCTTTGATGATGAGTTCTTGCAAATGGGATAACACTTGACTGCATCTACCAACAACCCATCTTTCCATCCTTTCCAAATTGGCAAGCTCTATTCTTTTCAAGTTGTTGAAGTGTTGGCCAGGGCTATTACTCGGTATTGCTTTAGCACCCTTGTTAACTAGCTGCAACTCACCACCTATAGGTGGAAATGTTTCCCAGCTCACACCATCAAGACAAAGAGATTCCAGATTTTGAACCGATAGGTTCAAACCTACCCAAGAAGGACAAGTACCACCTCCATGCCCTATAATGCTTAGTTTCTGAAGATTGCTATGCGGCTTGAGACCTTCAACAACTTGCTCTTCACGAGCAGGATCCTTGTTAGACCGTTCTAGACTCCAGCATAATATTAACTCCTTTAGGTTTTTCTTGTGTATTAACTTTGCTTTATCTGCTGCTTCCCTTCCTTCAACATGTTCAATATTATCAATCCTCAATGACCCACAAAGCTCTAGCAGATGTCCTATCGGCTCAATTCAAAACCCCGACTTTCTTTTCCAACCTCAAATCTTTCTAGCTCTTGTAATGACTTCAGTTTTCCCACCTTTGAAATCTCTAAATCATCTTCAACTAGAAAATGGCGTAGTTTTATAAGTTTAGCCATATATCTTGGTAGATTCTGGAGGTCTTCACATCCGTGCAGATCTAGGACCCTCATGTGATAAAATCTTGAAATATTGTTGGATGCTACCAATTTATTGTTTTCTCCATACAACTGATAATTATCATGTACCCGAAGATACCGAAGATGGATAAGTTTTGAAAAGTTGTGCAATAAATCATCCATGCTATAGAAGTCTCCAGATACCAAAATAACACGAAGGGCTTTTGCTTTATTGAACAAACCATGCAATGTCTTCGCAAAGCTACCTTGGTGTTTACCAAATAACATCAATGAGTGCAGGTTCTCAACTCTTAGTCTTTCTCCGACTACACTAAAATCTTCTTTACAAGTATCAAAAGCTTTTCTATCATTGACACTTGAGTCATCTATGTTGATGGACAAGTGGCGGATCAATGGAAGGATCTGTATGGATCTCATATTTGAACTATATAGGCTAAGGCATTCATTTTCTGAAACCTTTAGCCCTAATTCATGCATGAGATCATGAATAACATATTGAATGCACCCATGATCATCTTCTTCCTTCTTAAAAAATCCATGATTAGTAAGTTCTATCAAATAGCTTCTTCCAATATCTTCAACTCTTTTATTTTCACCACGTGAATGCAAAGCATCTAATCCAATCCAAAAGTGAATTATCTCTTCTTCACCGAATTTGTAATCTTCTGGAAACAATGAACAATAGGTAAAACATTGTTGTAGATGAAAAGGGAGATAGTCAAAGCTAAGTTTTAGTGCTGGCATAATGTCATGGTCTCCAGTCTGTGATTCCCATTCTCTACTTTCTAGAACTCTAGTCCAATGACCCGAATCAAGGTGATTTCTCAGCAATCTTCCAACAGTTTTTGCAGCCAGAGGTGAGCCCTTGAGTTTTTTAATTATCTCACATCCAATATCAAGTAATTTACACTCTATTGGTTGGTTTTTGCCAAACACATATGCAAAGAATAAATTCTCAAATGATTTCTTGTCTAAACCATCCAGGTATATCCAATGATCAGTTGTTTTATCCATTATTTGTGCTACTGCAGGAAACCGAGTTGTGACTAGAATAACACTTCCTTTTGTTTGATGTTTCTTAAAAGGCACTAGGAACCTATTCCACTCATCCTCATTACTGCAACTCCACATATCATCCAACACAAGCAAAAACCTTTTAGATTTCAATCCTTCTTCAATCCGGCTTTCTGGACTACCATCTTTTTCCTTTTTAATTATATCTGCAATCTCCTGAGTCAGTCTTGGCACGTTGAAGTTGATAGATACACACACCCATATTTTTTCCTCAAAATGACCCTTAAGTTTCTCATATATGTGTTGTGTTAAAGTCGTCTTCCCTATACCTCCTGGACCAACAATTGGGAGTACTGCTAGGTCGTCCATATGATGGTATTTTCCCTGGGTAATGTCACGGATAAGCGTACTTGTCACGCCCTCCCTACCATAAATTTCATCATCCCCTATAGACCCAGAGGTGGTTATGGGTCGACCTGTAGCCTTGTGCTGGCCATTATTGTTGAGGTTAGCTGCCAACAACTCTAGATTAAGAATTGTGGATACCATGGCACATAGAGGCTTTAACTCGTGAACAATATCTTTCATCTTTTGAGACATCTCAGCCCGATAAAACTTCAGTTTTGGTGTTTGTACGATGTGTTCTCTCTGTGGTGCCTTATTGGGACGTGCACAACAAAACAATCGACGTCCAGTTGAGGCAATGCTGGAGCTGGCAGCAACATTTTGGGTATTTGAAACAGAGCAGCATGGAAAGTGTTTACCAACAGAGTGGATGCCGTCACGGGCAGCGGAGGTGGTCCTACCCATGCAGCCATTGCCAACTTGTCGGTCGCCTTGGTTGGCCGGCGGCATTGAAGAGGTCCTTCTACATGGGCAAACAGGTGCATACAACACTCTTCCTCGGCTTGGATCTTCTTCCTCCTCTTCATCAGCATCACAAGTTTTAACTCCACAGCATGGCCAATATCCACCACAATGGACTCTTGTCCCTGTATCTTGAGCTGGCTCGTTGTGCCTCGCAAAGCAGCCGGAGGAGCACTTGGAGAAGCCTAGCATTTTTGCAATGGCTCTGGCGGTGTGGCGAGCATTGAGGGCATGGTTGCGAAGGCAACCCCCGTCATGCTCCTCAGCCGCATGGTAGGTGCCGTCAAGCTCGTCCTGGATGCGGAAGTAGTCGACCTCATCCAGCACGTCATCAGCCCTGTAGGCGAGATCCCGTAGCTTCTGTAGCAGCTCGGACAGGGCCGGATTCTGGATCCCCGGGCCACTGCTGCCATGCCTTCGGGCGTTGTTGAGCATGCCTTCCACATACAACAGCTGCATCCTGAGAGCCTCAATGTTAGGACCCAGCTCAGTGCTGGCTGCCCACGCCTCGAGCACCCCACTGGAGACCGGACCCAACGCCTTGCTGACCATCCATCGCGCCGACTCGATGCCGAGCTCCATGGCTGGCAAAGGGAACGGCGGCCTCCCTCGGTTCCAAAATCTGAAAGAGCAAGGAAATGAAAGTTAAGCATTTGTGGGTTAGTTTTAGGTTGCAAGGACAAAACTGAGTGACTGGACCCGGGAGGATGTGAATGTACATACTTACCAAAACAGATGCAGCAGAAAACGTGCAGGAACCAGGACGTAGCAACCAGATGAATAGCGGCGGGGCGGGCAGTTGCAAGGGTGGCCTCCCGCAGCTCCGAAATCTGAAAGAGCAAGGTGATGAAAGTTAAGCCTTTGTGGGTTAGTTTCATATTGCAAGCATGGAATTAACTGAGAGATTGGATCCAGGAGGATGCGATATGTACATACCAAAGTAGCAACCAGATGAAGCAGGAAACGTGCAGGAACCAACGATTGAGGCGGCGGGGCAGGTAGTAGCAAAGGTGGATCAGACGAGGCAATGGACACTTGAAGCGTAGCAGTTAGCTTACGAAAGCTGCCTCGATGTCGAGCTCCATATGGCCGGCAAAAGGCAACGGCAGCCTCCCGTTCGTGACTTCCAAATCTGAAAGAGTAAGGAAATGAAATTTAAGTCTTCATTTGTTAGTTTCAGGCTGCAAGGACGAACCTGAGTGAATGGAAACAGATCGGGGAGGATTGTGAATGTACGTACCAAACTAGGAATTGAACCGGATGAAGTAGCAAACGTGCAGGAAGCCAGGAACCAGGCCGTAGCAGCAAGATGAAGCGGAGGGGCGGGCAGTAGCAAAGATGGACCAGAACGAGGCAATGTACTCGTGAAGAATAGCAGTAACAGGCTACCAGCTACCAGCTACCAAGGCACTGACCGGTCGAGTTGCAGAGACAAATGAGAGCGGATCAGCGGCAAGCTAGTGACTTGGTTCCTCCTCACGAGCTGCTTGGCAATGGCAATGGCAGTTGGTCCGTGTGAGTACGTCGATCGCGGAGGATAGGTATGGGATTGAGAGTAGCTAGTCAACGGTCAAGCTGCCACATCACATGCTGGAGCAAGTGCTCAGTCAGTATACTACCATTTCCGTTTCATGCCCCAATGCAATTTCCGGCCAGTAGGTAAGTCAGTAGACCATGTGAGGAACACGTGATGGCTTCTTGGCATAACATGGCCGACAGCTCGGACGGTGCGCACCTTGGGTTTGGAGATTTGAGCCTGTGAGTACTGAGGCACGCCTCTGTCATCGAGCAATACTTTTGACTAGCCTAACGTTCAATCGCGTGGAGAGCCTTCGGGGGAAGTGCTCGTTCTCAAACCTGGATTCCATCGCCCCGCTACTCGACACACACACTTGCTGGCCTGTTTCGATTCTCAATGTTGTTTAGGAATAGATGAGATTATTCAAACCCTTCTCGAGACACACACTTTTTTGATCAATATAGGCATGCAAATGCAATGGAAAAACCCTTCGAGTGGCCATTTACAATATATACAGCGCTTCAGTTTGCATCTGCACTCAGCCAGCCCCTGCACATGCAAGAACGCCAGATTCGTTGCCCGTTCCTGGCGATGCAGGCTCATGGCATGGTCACCGTGCACCAACTAATGACTAAATTATCATATAATTAGTGTATATTAAATGATATATTAACATATTTCAAAGGGTATTAAGTAAGATTTAATAAGATAAAATAAGAACCCTGCCTGCTACCATCGAATCGCATCAAAAAACAAGAACCAACGCCTCCAAAGAAGCGAGATGCAAGGAGACAAATGCAAGTGGGAAGGCGCGGAGCAGAGGCTGCCGATGTGGAGTGGAGCCCCTGGATGTCGCCGGCGAAGGAGGCCTGCGGCTGCACCACGCCCTCCACGACGGCGCAGTCCGGGCACGCCGACTCGCTGCACTCGCACTGCACCCAGATCTGCATCGCCTTCCGTCTGCTTCCCTTCGATTCGATTCGATTCCCTTCCCTTCCCTTCACCGGCAGAGCAGAGGAGTTGAGGAGCAGGAGATTAGACCCTTTTTTTTTTGGCGTTTTGCGGAATGGCGGCAAAACGCCAACCGCTTTCCCGCATTTTTTTGTTCCCCTTCTTGTTGCTAGTTTTGCGCCAACCGACCCATTGCGCATTTCCAAACTCGAGGATCCGTAGGCGATCCGCAACGGCAGCAGCCCACACGAGGAAGATGGAGAACTACGAGCCAACATCAGGTTTTGTCTCGCAATTCTTTTGGCTTTGCGCTCTTGCCGCTTTCAGTTTTCCTCCGGCCGAGGCTAGCAACTCAAAATACTGTAGAACGTGAACAACAGGCTTATTACATACCAAAAATAAGGTTTGCCAGAAAACATTCTCAAACGTGTCTCATAATTTCCCGCAAGACTGCCTAGAGTAGGAATTCACAAGGAACAGAATTTACTCTCTCGATACAGTAGGAATTATCATTTTCTTTGTTGTCTCTGACAGAACTGCCTAGAGTTTAGAGTGCAAGGGACGTTCATAAATCGTAACTAAGATGTGATCCAGGACAACCATGTGCCGGTTCGAGCATGCTTTCAGCTTTGAGGATGGCTTATAGAACGGGTGTCATCCCTGTTAGGATCTTACAGGGACCAAGATTTTTTTTTTCTGGATGCTTCAACCTGCTTTCGTCCTTGCATCCGGGTAAATGGAGTTTCTTCTCTGAAGATATAAGGAACCCTGATGATTTCATCACTGATGAACTTCATGGCAGGAGAGTAAAAGGGATTCCTTTTGAAGATGATTGTGATCTTGGCGAGACGTCTTGACAAAACTTCCTATTAGCCAGATTTCCCAAAAAAATGTAAAAACTTAATCAATATTTCTTTATGGAAAATAATATTTACAAAAGGCTACCAGTATGACAGCAAGACGAGCAAAGTATAATACTCACGGACTCACTCACCTCATATCCAAGTCATGACTGTCTACAATCGGGTGCATCAGTGGAGCAAATGTTTGCGGCAACTCAAGACATTGGACAGAGGAACATAATTAAGGTTTTGTGTCCACACGTGTCTTCCAATGAGATGATCAGCAAAACTAAAGGAACATAAAACAAAAGTATCATATTAGCTGCATGAACTAATCTGAATGAATAGAAAAGCTCTTGCTATCATCAGTAGCTACTAGTTAGCAAGGTAAGCAGTTCTGCAGTTGAGCAACATGTCATTCCTATGCACTGATGAGAACAAAGACTGCACTGCTTTGTTGTGGGAAATCCTTACTAAATAGATTTTTTTTGTTGAACATTTTCTAAAATAGGCACAGCAGCAAAATAAGGAGTAAATACATAAATCAGGTGAAAATATAAAATGGCAATGGCACATGTAATTCACCTTGGTAGCTTGCCAAATGGAGGTCATCTGAAGCCTAGAAGCACAGCGCCTTAGTCTATCATGCCCTTAGCTAGCAAACAAAAAATTGTGCATTCGTCTTTCCTTCCACCAGGCCCAACTTCATTGAAGAAAAGAAATATAGAGAAATTACGATGTAATTTTCATGCACACTATTGAGAACAGATCAAAGAATTTGGTACTATTAGTCTTGTCGAGCTAAAAATAAATTAAAAACAACCAAAAATAGACCAACCTACTAGGGGGCTTAGGAGGCTTTAAATAAAAAACTAGGTAGAAAGAAAAAATTCAACTCTACAAGGAATCAAACTTGGGTGCTGTGATGTCCATATCCTCAACCAATCGAGTGTAAGTCCCTTACTTGTACCTTTGAAAATTTAAAACTTATAATTAGCTCAAAAGTTTACTTTTCAGCAACCTGATTCAAAGTTCATTTCCTGATGTGCGAATTATGTCCAAGATCAGGTACAGTAGCATGTGCATGCATGTACAGTCATGTATGCTATCTCCATTGACAAATCTAAAACAAATAAATCTTAGACAACATCTATTTTGCTATATCAAGATAAGATATAAGTCGTACTCCTGGAGGAGCATTCTGAAGGGCCTTCATCTGCTGAAAGAGGGCCTTATTTGGAGAATTGGAGACGGCGTGGGCATCAACATCTGGGCAGATCCATGGCTGCCACGGTGGACGAATTGCTGGATCCAACCACCGGTCACTGGGACGTGCAGCTGGTGGCTGAAACATTCTGGGAGGAGGATGCTTGACTTATTCTCACCATCCCGGTCCATGAAGGTATGCAGAATCGAGCTGCGTGGCATTTTGATAAGAAAGGTTTGTTTTCAGTTAAAATTCCTTACAAAGTCCATAGAGCTAACCAAGTTATTGAAAGTCGGAGGGGAGGTGCCTCATCTTCTAATCAAGACTCAAGCCACTCCAACTTGTGGAGTAGAATCTGGAGTCTCCAGTGTGCCAATAAGGTTAAGCAATTCATGTGGCGCTTCTGCCACAACAGCCACCCTCTCAGAATGAATTTGAGACGCAAGGGCATGAAGATCGACACAAAATGCGTAGTGTGTAGCAGAATGGATGAAGATGGCGGCCACCACTTCTTCAAATGCAAGTATATGAAACAAGTGTGGGAAACTCTCGGTCTAGAACAGGAGAGAAAAGAAATGGTCAGCAAGCCATCGGCTAAAGAAGTGACTGAATGTATCATGGCGTTGAAAGAAGAAAAGAGGGTGGAGTGCTGCATCGCGCTCTGGTGGGGATGGTATGAAAGAAATAGAGTCAGGGAGGGAGATAGTAATAGAGAGCCTGCTGGTCTAGCGCACAGCATCAAGGCCATGGCTCTAGAATGGCAAAGCCCCCCAAAGCCTCCAGCGGGGAGATCGGTGGGCAGCCAACAACGATGGGAGAAACCAGAAGGTGACTATGTAAAAGTGAACTGTGATGATGCCTTCGACGCTGGCACAAGCAATGGTGGTTGGGGCTGTGTCCTACGTGACTCAGGTGGTTGATGAATGCCATGCATGGAGAATTGATTGCCTGCCTACAAGGTGTACAAGCTGCCATCTCAGCGGGTGTTGGGCACATCATTGTTGAAACAGATGCCACGGCCATCGTCCAAGCTATCTACTCCCATGAGTATGAGTTCAGCGACGTCTTTTGCCTAGTCGAGAAAATTCGTAGTTTGTTAGTCTCAAATTTTATTTCTTGGTATGTTCAACGGCGCCCTCGCGCTTGTAATAAGTTAGCTCATGCCTTGGCTAGCCTCGGCAGTTCCTGTGACCCGGATGAGGACTCCCTGTTGGATCCCATACCGGCACAACTTCAAGTTGTAATTGCTGATGATTCAGTATCGTATGAGTAATGGAATCCCCATTCCCGTCAAAAAAAAAAAAAAAGATAAGAATACTTTGGCAAGATAGCAGTGATGCTGCATTGTAGCATATGGAAAGTTCATTTCAGTTCAGTAACTTACCAAGCAGCAGGTATCTGACATTTGTGTTATTAGGGTGCAGGAGTGACATAGGCATATTCAATGCATCTCAAGAACACGAACTGATTCATTATGTTCTGCGACATTATAGGTCACTTGGCAGTAGCTCTTCAACAATATTTCGGCTGGCAAAAATATCAGATAAGATGTTAGTTTTCAGCACTTTGAGTGCTACAAGCTAAAAAAGCTTACAAGGATGTAATAAATTGGTTTTTGACATGAAGGCAAGGACTATTATTATCAAGACAAAAATTGAAATGAAAACCAGAATTTACTGGAGAAATTTAATGGGGAACATTGAGGCATAATGAAAGTATGCACATTCAGTCATGGCATGATCATTGTAATGGAAATCCGAACTTGTAAGTCGCAGTAACAAACAGTTAGAAGAAAATGATTCTAACTTCAATTTCAAGTATCAGAAAAGGGAAAGGAAACACAAACAACCAGAACAAGGAGCAGAGGTGATAAACGAAAACTAGGATTAAACTCATAAACAGTGTATACACCAACCAATTTATGTATGGCATGGAAGGCACTTGTAGAGAGATGTTGGTGCTTGACAACAACAGGAGTACGAAGTGATACAGAGTGAATTCTATGAAGTTAGAACTTAGAAGATTCAAGAATGTACAATTGGAACAAGAGACCTGCAGAGTAGGTAAACACAAGTGGATTAGTTGAAGCAGTGACTGTGTTGAAATAAACAGAAGGAGAATGACTAGGACTATTAAGAAGTTAGGAAAAATAGACTAATACCATATCTAATGTGACAAATGTTTGTTAAGCATTGGTGATTGGCTTATTGTCAGTTAGTTACACATTATCAAGCAACTGCTACTCTGCTAGATACAAGTAAAAAAAGGTGATAAATCTATGAGACACGTTTTATAAAGATAACAGGCAATTTCACACTTACGAAAACTTGATAAGGTTGGCACTCTGGTACTCATATCAGCTCGTATCAGGGAATACAGCATGCTCCACTGAAACATCCTCAATTTTCCGCGAAGGGAAAATCCACAGAATGATATACAACAGTTGATAATCAATCCCATACATCGAATTCTGAGAATACAGAGTACAAGTCGAAGGGTTTACATTAATAATTACAACGCCACACTGGCGCAATCAAAGTATATCTAACATCCAGAACAGCTTGCGAAGGTGGAAGAATAACGCGGAAGCAGCTTCAAACTCCAACTTGAGCGCAGGCACGAGACCTTCTAATCCTCTCAACCCTAACATCACAGGAAAACTGCACACCGCCAGATGTGTGCAGGCCATGGTCAGCACCGAATGAGCTTTAGTGAAAAATAGAAAATAAAGGGATCTGGCGATCCTATATTTGGCTGTGGTTTGCATCCTAGCGCATGCGAAGTAGCATCAAGTATAATATAATAATAATAATCAAGTTTAACACATTCCCAAATCCCACACACACATCCATCCACCATCCCATCCATCCCATCCACACATCACCACACCTCACACCCCACACACCACACCCCACCACGCTTCACGTGGCCGGCAAGACGACTCCCTCGTCGAGGGGCCTCAACGACCTCCTGCAGCCTCCCGGGCTCACGGTCGGATGTAACATACCCATATCCCAAGGAAGGCGAAGACTCCTCTCCTAGTCAAGTAAGCATCACACGGGATCGGTCCATAGCCAACGAGTCAGCTATGTATCGATCGATCAACCATACACTCTACGAGGTTTCACTATTCCACAAGATAGCCATCATCGATGCGGCCACATCTAGGCAGATTTCGATCGCCATAAGCCTAGAACGAATACCATCCCGCCACTCGACCCCGGCCGCCGAGACTGTGAGACATAGTACCGGGCCTCGGGGTCACTATGTTGGTTAAGGAGGGTGTGAGCACTCTCGGCCCGTACCTCCCGACACATCCGCTTACTCCGGTCGGTAATGGCATTCGTGTTCTACCGAGATGGTCGACCGTCTCCCTTCCCATTAGAGAGCGAGTGAAAAGTAAGCGTCCAATGATCCGGTCACTAGCACTCAAGTCCTTAGGTATTGGCCGGACGGCGATGTCTCCCTGTATGGGCTAATCTTTACCGTCTTTGCCACGGCACCCCTTTCCAAGGCTCCACCCCAAGGAGCTCACACCAAGGACACCTCAATCCAAACCAGTTACCCGCCACGGTACTCACAAAGCGGGGATACCCAGGCCGTATCCCCTCGGCAAGACTCACTCGAAGCTCGTCGTAATCCTGTCCGGCCGACTCAACCCTCACCACACACCCAAGACTCACGCAAAGACACCGCTCATCACCATAACCACAAGTCCGGCATCCCAAGCCAAACCATTCCCAGGGGTTCACCACCCGCACCACATATACAATGCGAAGTGGAGTTATAATAAGTATGGTGATAATAAATGCAAGCACGCGAAGGGCGGTAATATATATATGTGCGAGCGCAAGGCTGGGTAACATGGTAAAAGGGCTTCGAACAAGGTAAATATAGCTCAGACAATATCATGCATCATATACTAGCAAAGGAATAAATATAAAGCGCTAGCAATTCTACACATGCAATGTCCAATAGGATTCTCTAAAAGAGGGTGCTGCCATGACACCTGCGATGTCGAGGAAGTAGTGGTACGAATCCGGTCGTAGTGGTACTAGTCCGTCTGTAGTGGTACAAGTTCTCCTCCGTAGTCGTTCAGCAGGTTCACTCCCTCGGGTTCGTGGTCTCCTTCCTTGGATCGTTCCTCGCCCGAATCGACTCTGAAACCGAAGCGTAATAGTCGCGTTAGCGACTCCTATAGAAGCCACAAAGAAGCAAATCAAATATAGAAGAACCAAATGCACTCAAACATAGGCTTAAACTATACATCTCGATTTTAGATGAATTTACATATAAAGATCATAATTTTCGGAGCTCGTATGAATAAGTTATGAATTTTCGAAGTTTAAACAATATTCTGAAAATAATAAATGGCTGAATTAATGTGGGGCCGACACGTGGCATCACGGGGACCCGCCACGTGTCGGAGAGAGGGGCGGCTGAGTTGGCACCGCTGGCGACGTGGCGATGACGTGGCACGCGACGGGTGGGGCCGGGTGACGTCATCGCCGACGCGGCGTTGGCCGGTCAACGGCCCAATGGGCCGGGCCCAGGCCGGCCGGCCCGACACGTGTCACGCTACGGTGATGCCACGTCAATCTTGGGCTTGGATCGGGCTTGGTTCACGGGTCCATCTTCTCGTCCGGTCCATGGTGGACCATTGGTTCATGGTCCATAGACCACGGCACGGTCCACGGTGGACCATGTCCACCTCTCTATTTCCTCCTTTGGTCCTTGTAGCCCGGGTCCATGGGGGTATCGCGACGGGGCACTTGGTTCCCGGTTTGCGGCGCACGGTGGACTTGCGCGTTGGGTCCCACGGGTCAGCGACTTGGTGCAGGCGAGCCGTGTCCACCCAACTCCCGTGGCCACCATCTTCTTTCCCCAATCCTCCTTTGCTCCATGGCGGCGTCCGTGGCACTCCGGCGACATGGTCGCACGTTCGAGCGCACCAGTGATCCTTGGCCCCGTCCATCGAGCGCTTCATCATCGCGGCGTCAAGGCAAGCTCGGCCGTTGTCTAAGGGGCGGCACCGGGTGTTCAGCGAGGTCGGGCGCGCAGATAGCGACGCGGCGGCGGTGGCGTTCACGGGTGAAGGCCAAGACTTCCCTCCTCATCCAATTGACGATGCAGAGGGTCAATTGGCATCGTATGGTACTCGATCGACTCGCCGTCGTCGGCCAAGGAGCTCGGCGGCGCACAGTACGCGGTGGAGACGCGCGGCGGCGCCGGCGGCATGGCGGTGCACGGCTATACGTCGGGGCGGCCCTCCAGGCCTCATCTCTACCTCCCGGTGGGGCTGCGGCGCGCAGCGGGCCGCGGCGCGGCTCAACGGCGAAGCCTCGACGAGCGAGGTAGCCAGAGCCGGCCGGCGCAACGGCGCCACGGTGGCGCCCCCAGAGCGTCCCGTGCGGCCTCACCTCCGGTGGCGAGGTCATGGCGGTTCCTCCCGGGGGTGTCTCGCGCCGGCGGCGGGCGCATGGGATGCGCCCCGTCGCGGCGGACGTAGCCCCGGGATTCCAGCGTGTCCAAGGGGTTCTAGGTGGCCGGTGACGGCGGCGCGCCACGGCATGGCTCGGCCGTGGCGGCGAGCTTGGCGGGCAGGTCTGCCGGCATGGTGGTGCCAGCGTTCAGGGGGCTTAGGTTAGTCCGTGCTCGTGTGTGCGCGTGTGCCCTGTGGCCGGGGATGGCCCTCGCCTACGCGTCCTGGTGTGGACGCCATGGCGGCTTGGAGCAGGACCGAGGGTGGAGAAGGGGAACGGCGGCGCTCACAGTGGGTGGCAGTCGTCGCGGCGAGGAAGTTGAGCGTGGCGCGGTGGTGCAGGTCGATGCCGGCGGTCTGGTTGCGGCGTTCCGCCCCGTCCTGGCGGCGGCGTTCCGCCCCGTCCTTCTTCTTCCTCCCTCTGCCTCCTCCTTCTTCTTCTTTCTCCTATCCTCTCCTTCTCCAATTCAGGTTGGCTGGTGGTGTGTTGCGAGGCCGAGAGCGGCGGCGAGGGCAGTGGAAACCCTAAGGCGCCTCGGCTTGGTTTATATAGGCGGCGAGCGCGGGCACTGTTCCGGCGAACGGTGATGGCGAGCGGGGAGCGCGATCAAGCGGCCGGGAGGTCTTCGGTCGTCGCTTTCGTCCCGCTGGTAGGCTCTAGGCGCGGCCGGCCGGTGCCAAGCTTCCTTCACGGCCAAGGAGGATGGGAAGCGAGGGGGGAATCCGATGGGCGGCAGCTGCAGGTGCTCGCGCGCGGGAGAGGTAAAGTGCTCGCGGCCGTGGGCATCTTGTGCCAGGGTGTCGGGGCCTTGTCGGTGCGTGTGTCAGGGCATCCGGGACGAGGCAGTTGGCCCCGCTTGTCGCGACGCGGGGAAGAGGATTGGTGCGGCGCGGGGTGACTCCACCTTTCGGTCAAAGCAGAGCAGAGGGGAGAGAGAGGACCAGTTGGGACATATGACAGGTAGGGTCCACGGTGGGGTCCGCTCGTCAGCGGCAGCGGTGGCGTGCTTGTCCTCTTGCGGTAAAACGAGCGGGCCGGCGGAGTGGAACTGGGCTGAAAGAGAAAGGAGAGTGGGTGGCGGCCTGGCTCGGTGATGGAGAGAAGGAGACAGGCCGGTTTGGTTAGCAGGCCAGTTGGGCCGACTCGGTTCAAGAGAAGGAAAAGAGAGAGGAGGAGGGAGCAGCAGGCCGGGCTGGGCCGTTTCGGCTGAAAAGAAGGAGGAGAGATGGGATTAGCAGGCCGGGTTCAAGTCATGGGCCACAATGGCCATTGCCATCTCTTCTGGTTTGTTTTTCTTTTTCTTTTATGTTTTCTTTTTCTGGTTTGTTTATATAACATTGTATTACTTTGTGATTTGTATCTCTTGCACAAAGTTCCATGGCGGTCATACTAGGTCATAGGATACATTGGGGTATTAATCCCATAATATATATATTATTTCATCTATTTATTGTATAAATAAATAGATGTTGGATTGTTGATTTATTAACCAATACAAGAATCCAATAAAATCCAAATCCAAACCAATCATGTTGTAAAACACCTTAATAGATCTAGCAAGGGCCAAACATAAACATCGCACAAGCGACACGATGGTATAAAGCCTAGGCTATAAGAGGGTGGTACCTATGGGTGATGCGTAACTTGTCTAAGACACTAGCTCATGATGCATTGAGGAGTAAGGCTAGGTTTACTCCAACAGGCGGCCATGGGTAGGTTTCTATGTGGCATATCATTCCCCCTAGAGTTAGCACTAGATACTCTATTTAGGTTGGCTAGGCATCTAAACCATGGATGGTCAACTATGTGGTTGTACCTAGACTAACTGCTAGTCATACTTCACATAACACCACGGCGACCTGAGGGTCCACTAGGTGTTAAGCATAGGGCTAGGGCATCTCTCTATAAGTTGGCATAGTTAGTGGGTTGCCTCACTAGGGTGGTCTAGTGGTGTCTATCCATCAGAATGGTTAGGTAGCTAGTCAAGCTGAGGTAGGTAGCTCCTATTATCGAGGTATGTGGCTTAGGCCACTACCTCTCAAGGGTAGAGGTATTTTCCTGGGTTGGTGTGGGTTGGTCTACTAGGGTAGTTAGGCAGCTATATGTGTAGGTGGTTTTCTAGTACCACGACACTGAGTATCAACATTCTCACGTGGAGAGGTGTTACCACGGTTGACATGATATCACTAGTCTTTGTCTAGCTAGGGTCAAGTAGATAGTCACTTGGAGTGGATAGGTTCTATTATCATGGCCTAGGGTTCAGGATCAATACTCCTCTATGTGGAGTCATGGGCATAGGTCTGAGTCACTAAGTCGCAGTTTGGGGTGGTAACACTAACCACTAGTTAGCTCTAGTTAGGCAGTAGTCGATCGTAGGGTTTATACTATAGGCAGGTGTACATGTATACACATTACACCTTGGTAACATTGCTACTAATTCTAGCATAGAACTACTAGGGTTTAGGTTCATATCCTAGGAGCTATCACTAGGGCATACTGCATTGAGTGGTTGGTCATGGACTCTCATCCTTAAGTATAGGGGGTTTCCCTAAGGTCCTAATCACATGTGGCTTAAGGACTATATTAAGACACATGTGATGTTGTTGCATCGCAATGCTTAACAACTAAACAAAGGTACTTTGTATGCGAACTAATAGGTTTCGTACATGACAAGCAACAAACAAAGGTTTATTTAGAAAAAATTTTGTAGTTCGGATTTTTGGGATGTTACGGTCCTACCCCCTTATCGAATCTCGTCCCCGAGATTTAAGGTGTGTAGTACTCACGAAGTAGTAAGGTGACACTTATCCATGAATCGACTTCCAGTTCCTCATAGCTTGAAGTAGTTGCTCCATCGAGTTGCAATAGTGAGTAGTAGAGTCTTGATTTCTTTGTCTAGATCCTTAGTCGATCTTGAGGGTTTACAAAAAGATACTTCAACGATGATCGAGGAGTTGTCACAGTAGGATGTTTCGTCGCAGGGTTTAGTATGTGGGAGGAACACATATTAGTTTAGGCTATATCATGTCTTCCTAAATTTCAGAGGTGCGGTTTAGGCTCCTGATTTCGATCCAGGGTCCTGTGGGTTATGGGCCCACCACGCTTCCGCTGCGCTACTCTGATAAGCGTAGTTGCTATCCTTGCTTTTAGTCGGCGTAGCCGCTTCAAAGGATCTTGCGAAAGGTATTGCAGTCCTTTGCTTTACTTGGTGACTCGATCCAAATTTGTACGGGGTATCCAAGATGCATACGCAATTCTAGAGTTATCGGTTGGAAATTTTGTCGTTCATTGAACCCTCATCGTCATGATGATTTTCTAAAATCTTATTTTAAAATAGATGGTGATTTTGTAGGCCTTGAAGCCCAAGGGAGATTTTGAAGAGGTTTGAAATCAAAGTGAGTTATAAAATCAAATAGTTTTGAAACATGGTTTTACTCTTCAAACAAAGCGTGACTCTTTTCAATCATTTGAAACACGGGTAGTTTGAAAATGGTTCACAATTATTGCTCGTTTTGTGAAACTTGGTTTTCACAATCAAACAAAACCTTTTACAATTATTTTGTTTAGCAAACGTGTTGCAAAACATTTTGAAGATGAATTTTATTTAAAATAAGTTTGGCTCCTTGGTTGAAATCAAAAGAGTTTAAAATAAGACTTGGGCCATTTTTAGTTTGCAAGCATTTTATCAAAGGTTGATGTGCAAAGTAAAACTTTTGTTTTGAAATGAAAGACTTTCGCAAAGCATGTTTTGAAACGAAGCTAGGCTTTCCAATGCACTCGGGGAGATAGATTTTTAAATCAGATTAGGCGAGAGATACCTATACCCGGAGATCTTGGAATCATTCACAAGTGTTCTTGTACGAAGGGAAAATCCTTGTATTTAGTGATAAGATGAACTCTCATACAATCTTGAAGACATGTTCAAGCATGTTACATCGATAAGATTAAATACTTGACTACATGCTTAGTGAGTATCATTGTCTAGATTGAGGACGGGGAGTTGTAGTAGGGGTAGTCTTTCTTTTCGGGCACTTGGCGATCATGTGGCCCATTTTGTCGCATCCATAGCAGGTGATAAACACGCTACTTGTGATTGCCACGAGGTTCTTTATACCAAGGTCCGAATTGGCGGAGTGGTCTTCATTCCTTTGATGTCGGCATCCCCGAGGTTAGAGTGGTCGGATCCATAGTAAGTGAACGGCACACCGCCTGTAGAAGTAGGTGCGATGGCGTTCCACATACTTCGAGCCACGGGTACGATATGAGTCCGTGATTGCTCTCATTTGTCGTACTAGTGAGCCACTGAATGATCCATCAATGCGGCACCTCTTCCTTCCATCGACTATTTCATACTCGAGGAGGTCTTCTTCTATCTCAATTGCCTTGTTAATTACTTCTTCGATGGTGTGGTAGGTGCTTCCGGCAAGGACCATTCGGATGCTATCGTTTAGGCCCCTACGGTAGTAGAACAACATATCTTTCTTAGAGTCACGCACGGCAGGTGCATAACGCAACATGCGGTTGAAGCGGATGTTGTACTCGTGAACACTTCTGTTCCTTGCCTTACGCTTCGAATCTCTCTTTTCAAGTCTTCCATTGCATCATCGGCACATAGTGTTTGCGAAAGGCCCATTTGAACTCTCTCCATGAGATGTTGGTTGGGTTGGAATGGGCATTCTTTGAATGTGTTCCACCATGTATGTGCGGAACCTATGAGTTGATGGGCCGCAACCTTCACGCTTTCTTCTTCGGTGTGGGAGGTCAAGTCTAACTCTTCGCCATATCATATAGCCGAGTCTACGGCGGTGATAGGATCATTGTCGGTTCCATCGAAGGTAGGAAGCTTCATCAGAGATGAATTCCCTTGCTCATGTTGAGACTTGTTCGACGGTCCTTCAGTGGGGGTTCCATTGGGTCGCAGAGTATGGAGTTCCTCCTTCTCGAGATTGAGTCCCGTGGGTGGCTTGTGACTACCTTGATCTCTGTCCATGGTGTTTCTTTGCGAAGGGGTCGAGCAAAGTTTCAAGCTACCGGGTTAGTGGTTGGGCATCTTGTTGTATGGGTCATAAGGATTAGGAATCATGTGCAAGTGACATGATTTATTAACAATTTTAACTTGAGTTTAGATGATTTAAACAATTTAAAAACATTTAAATCTATCCTACACTCATACAAAGAAGCATGAAAAACCATAAGATGCAATAAGATCCAAGCACTCAATACATTGGGTTTATTACAAGGCGATATCCTTGGTAGCTACGCCAAGAGATCCGCGGAGAAAACGTACTACACGTAAGTAGCTTAAAATGGTAGACATTCTACTCTATTCATGGCACAACTTCTAGCTATACATGGCTTAATCTAATCATCCTCTTCCTACCCCCTTATCATGATGAGTCTTGTCTAAGAATTTAGATAGGTGGGGTCGAAGAACTTCCTTCCGTTCTAATGGTAGGGCATTAGTCAGGAACTTTCTCTATATGCATTGGCGAGCTTCCTCCTATTTCAGGGTGGATTCAGGTGCAGGCTGGAAGTAAGCAACGATGGTGAGGTTTAAAGGCTCTAAAGCAAATCTTCCTTCACAGGGCTGCTTTTGATAGCGCTTTTGCAGCTTGGTGTGTTCATGAGTCTATCCTGGAGAAGTAGGTGTTTCTCTAGTAATCATCGAAGTTGTCATCAGTCCCCTTTTGCCTAGATGTGTTCGGCTTCATCCTATTACCCTATGGCACTATTGGAGGCATCTAGGGCACGGGGTAATAGACGGCAGGAGGCCATGCTCGAAGAGTTCGTACGCATGAATAGCCGTATGGACAATAAGTTGCACATCGGTAAATTTGTGTCTTCTACCTTAGGAATGGTGCAAGGCTTTGGTACGACGTTTCCTTTCCTAGGAGATTCTACGGGGTCATCATATAGTAGACTACGGCTCTTCTAGGCACTACCTATTTGTGGCACGTCTATTGTCGTGGGTTCGACTCTTGAAGCACTTCTTGTAGAACTTGGGCGTATCCATCATGGTACTTGAGGTAGAAGGCATGCTTCTAATAGATCACCATCATTTGCATTGGAGTCCAAGAACATGGTTAGCAAGTCCATTATAAGAGGTAAGCCATGCACGAAATGGTGCAAGGTCGGTAATATAACCGAAAGAAGGGCTAGCTTATCCTATTTTATCGTCCAATCCTAAGGGTCTCGTCCTAGGGTCAAGCATGGAGCGATACCAACCGAAACATCCTCAATTTTCCGCGAAGGGAAAATCCACGAGAATGATATACAACAGTTGATAATCAATCCCATACATCGAATTCGAGAATACGAGAGTACAAGTCGAAGGGTTTACATTAATAATTACAACGCCACCTTTGGCGCAATCAAAGTATATCTAACATCGAGAACGGCTTGCGAAGGTGGAAGAATAACGCGGAAGCGGCTTCAAACTCCAACTTGAGCGCGGGCACGAGACCTTCTAATCCTCTCAACCCTAACATCACGGAAAAGCGCACACCGCGGATGTGTGCGGGCCATGGTCGGCACCGAATGAGCTTTAGTGAAAAATAGAAAATAAAGGGATACGCGATCCTATATTTGGGTGGTTTGCATCCTAGCGCATGCGAAGTAGCATCAAGTATAATATAATAATAATAATCAAGTTTAACACATTCCCAAATCCCACACACACATCCATCCACCATCCCATCCATCCCATCCACACATCACCACACCTCACACCCCACACACCACACCCCACCACGCTTCACGTGGCCGGCAAGAAACGACTCCCCTCGTCGGGCCTCAACGACCCCGGCCTCCCGGGCTCACGGTCGGATGTAACATACCCATATCCCAAGAAAGGCGGGAAGACTCCTCTCCTAGTCAAGTAAGCATCACACGGGGCGGTCCATAGCCAACGAGTCGGCTATGTATCGATCGATCAACCATACACTCTGCGAGAGGTTTCACTATTCCACAAGATAGCCATCATCGATGCGGCCACATCTAGGCAGATTTCGATCGCCATAAGCCTAGAACGAATACCATCCTGCCACTCGACCCGGCCGCCGAGGCGTGAGACATAGTACCGGGCCTCGGGGGTCACTATGTTGGTTAAGGAGGGTGTGAGCACTCTCGGCCCGTACCTCCCGACACATCCGCTTACTCCGATCGGTAATGGCATTCGTTCTACCGGATGGTTAGACCGTCTCCTTCCCATTAGAGAGCGAGTGGAAAGTAAGCGTCCAATGATCCGGTCACTAGCACTCAAGTCCTTAGGTATTGGCCGGACAGCGATGTCTCCCTTTGTATGGGCTAATCTTTACCGTCTTTGCCACGGCACCCCCTTTCCAAGGCTCCACCCCAAGGAGCTCACACCAAGGACACCTCAATCCAAACCGGTTACCCGCCACGGTACTCACAAAGCGGGGATACCCAGGCCGTATCCCCTCGGCAAGACTCGCTCGAAGCTCGTCGTAATCCCTGTCCGGCCGACTCAACCCTCACCACACACCCAAGACTCACGCAGCACACCGCTCATCACCATAACCACAAGTCCGGCATCCCAAGCCAAACCATTCCCAGGGGTTCACCACCCGCACCACATATACAATGCGAAGTGGAGTTATAATAAGTATGGTGATAATAAATGCAAGCACGCAGAAGGGCGGTAATATATATATATGTGCGAGCGCAAGGGCCGGGTAACATGGTAAAAGGGCTTCGAACAAGGTAAATATAGCTCGGGCAATATCATGCATCATATACTAGCAAAGGAATAAATATAAAGCGCTAGCAATTCTAAACATGCAATGTCTAATAGGATTCTCTAAATAAAGGTGCTTTGCCATGACACTGCGATGTCAAGGAAGTAGTGGTACGAATCCGGTCGTAGTGGTACTAGTCCGACGTAGTGGTACAAGTTCTCCTCCATAGTCGTTCGGTGGTTCTCCCTCGGGTTCGTGGTCTCCTTCCTTGGATCGTTCCTCCCGAATCGACTACGAAACCGAAGCGTAATAGTCGCGTTAGCGACTCCTATAGAATCCACAAAGAAGCAAATCAAATATAGAAGAACCAAATGCACTCAAACATAGTCTTAAACTGTACATCTCGATTTTAGATGAATTTACATATAAAGATCATAATTTTCGAGCTCGTATGAATAAGTTATGAATTTTGAAGTTTAAACAATATTCGAAAATAATAAATGGCTGAATTAATGTGGGGCCGACACGTGGCATCACGGGGACCCGCCACGTGTCGGAGAGAGGGCGGGCGAGTTGGCACGGCGACCGCCGACGTGGCGATGACGTGGCACCGACGGGTGGGGCCGGGTGACGTCATCGGCCGACGCGGCGTTGGCCGGGTCAACGGTCAACGGCCCAATGGGCCGTACATGGGCCGATATTGGGCCGATGGGCCCAGGCCGGGCCGGGCCGACACGTGTCACGCTACGGTGATGCCACGTCATGCGGGCTTGGATCGGGCTTGGTTCACGGGTCCATCTTCTCGTCCGGTCCATGGTGGACCATTGGTTCATGGTCCATAGACCACAGCACGGTCCACGGTGGACCATGTCCACCTCTCTATTTCCTCCTTTGGTCCTTGTAGCCCAGGTCCATGGGGGTATCGCAGCAGGGCACTTGGTTCCCGGTTTGCGGCGCACGGTGGACTTGCGCGTTGGGTCACATGGACACGGGTCCGACTTGGTGCGGGCCTCCGTGTCCACCCAACTCCGTGGCCACCATCTTCTTTCCCCAATCCTCCTTTGCTCCATGGCGGCATGGCACTCCGGCGACATGGTCGCACGTTCGCGGCGCACCCGGTGATCCTTGGCCCCGTCCATCGAGCGCTTCATCATCGCGGCGTCAAGGCAAGCTCGGCCGTTGTCTAAGGGCGGCACCGGGTGTTCGGCGAGGTCGGGCGCGCGGCGCGGCGATGCCACCGGCGGTGGCGTTCACGGGTGAAGGCCAAGACTTCCCTCCTCATCCAATTTGAAGTCGAGGGTCAATTGGCATCGTATGGTACTCGATCGGCTCGCCGTGGTCGGCCAAGGAAGCTCGGCGGCGCACGGCCGCGGTGGAGACGCGCGGCGGCGCCGGCGGCATGGCGGTGCACGGCTATCACGTCGGGCGGCCCTCCGGGCCTCATCTCTACCTCCCGGTGGGGGCTGCGCGCGCGCGGCGGGCCGCGGCGCGGCTCAACGCGAAGCCTCGACGAGCGAGGTAGCGAGCCGGCCGGCGCAACGGCGCCACGGTGGCGCCCCGGGCGTCCGTGCGGCCTCACCTCCGGTGGCGAGGTCATGGCGGTTCCTCCCGGGGGTGTCTCGCGCCGGCGGCGGGCGCATGGGATGCGCCCCGTCGCGGCGGACGTAGCCCCGGGATTCCAGCGTGTCCAAGGGGTTCTAGGTGGCCGGTGACGGCGGCGCGCCACGGCATGGCTCGGCCCGTGGCGGCGAGCATGGCGGGCGGTCGGCATGGTGGTGCCGGCGTTCGGGGGCTTAGGTTGGTCCGTGCTCGTGTGTGCGCGTGTGCCCGTGGCCGGGGATGGCCCTCGCCTACACGTCCGGTGTGGACGCCATGGCGGCTTGGAGCGGGGACCGTGGGTGGAGATGGGGAACGGCGGCGCTCACGGTGGGTGGCGATCGTCGCGGCGAGGAAGTGGCGAGCGTGTGCGCGGTGGTGCGAGTCGATGCCGGCGGTGCAGTTGCGGCGTTCCGCCCGCCGGCGGCGGCGTTCCGCCCCGTCCTTCTTCTTCCTCCCTGCCTCCTCCTTCTTCTTCTTTCTCCTATCCTCTCCTTCTCAATTCGGGTTGGTGGTGGTGTGTTGCGAGGCCGAGAGCGGATGGCGAGGAAGGGCGTGGAAACCCTAAGGCGCCTCGGCTTGGTTTATATAGGCGGCGCGCGGGAGCCGTTCGGCGAGATGGTGATGGCGTCGGGCGCGATCAAGCGGCCGGGGAGGTCCCGGGCTTCGCGTCGTCGGCGTCGGTAGGCTCGGCGGGCGCGGCGGCGAGGAGGCCAAGCTTCCTTCACGGCCAAGGAGGATGGGAAGGTTGGGGAATCCGCGGGCGGCATGTGCGGGTGCTCGCGCGCGGTGAGGTAAAGTGCTCGCGGCCGCGGGCATCTTGTGCGGGGTGTCGGGGCCTTGTCGGTGCGTGTGTCGGTGGCATCGGGACGGGCGTGGATTGGCCCCGCTTGTCGCGGCGGGGATCGAATTGGTGCGGCGGGGGTGACTCCACCTTTCGGTCAAAGCGGGCGGGGGGAGAGAGGACCGGTTGGGACATAGCAGTAGGGTCCACGGTGGGGTCCGCTCGTGGCGTGACGGTGGCGTGCTTGTCCTCTTGCGGTAAAACGAGCGGGCCGGCGGAGTGGCGTGTTCCAGGGCGAGAGAGAAAGGAGAGTGGGTGGGGCGGCTCGGTGATGGAGAGAAGGGCCGGTTTGGTTTAGCCGGTGGGCCTTCGGTTCAAGAGAAGGAAAAAGAGAGGAGGATGGGCGGGAAAAAAAGAAAAGGAGGAAGATGGGATTAGCGAGGCCGGGTTCAAGTCATGGGCCACAATGGCCATTGCCATCTTTTCGGTTTGTTTTTCTTTTCTTTTATGTTTTCTTTTTTGGTTTGTTTATATAACATTGTATTACTTTGTGATTTGTATCTCTTGCACAAAGTTCCATGGCGGTCATACTAGGTCATAGGATACATTGGGGTATTAATCCCATAATATATATATTATTTCATCTATTTATTGTATAAATAAATAGATGTTGGATTGTTGATTTATTAACCAATACAAGAATCCAATAAAATCCAAATCCAAACCAATCATGTTGTAAAACACCTTAATAGATCTAGCAAGGGCCAAACATAAACATCGCACTTGTGACACGATGGTATAAAGCCTAGGCTATAAGAGGGTGGTACCTATGGGTGTGCGTAACTTGTCTAAGACACTAGCTCATGATGCATTGAGGAGTAAGGCTAGGTTTACTCCAACAGGCGGCCATGGGTAGGTTTCTATGTGGCATATCATTCCCCCTAGAGTTAGCACTAGATACTCTATTTAGGTTGGCTAGGCATCTAAACCATGGATGGTCAACTATGTGGTTGTACCTAGACTATCCGCTAGTCATACTTCACATAACACCACGGCGACGTGAGGGTCCACTAGGTGTTAAGCATAAGGTTAGGGCATCTCTGCTATAAGTTAGCATAGTTAGTGGGTTGCCTCACTAGGGTGGTCTAGTGGTGTCTATCCATCGAATGGTTAGGTAGCTAGTCAAGCTAAGGTAGGTAGCTCCTATTATCGAGGTATGTGGTTTAGGCCACTACCTCTCAAGGGTAGAGGTATTTTCCTGGGTTGGTGTGGGTTGGTCTACTAGGGTAGTTGGGCGGCTATATGTGTAGGTGGTTTTCTAGTACCACGACACGAGTATCAACATTCTCACGTGGAGAGGTGTTACCACGGTTGACATGATATCACTAGTCTTTGTCTAGCTAGGGTCAAGTAGATAGTCACTTGGAGTGGATAGGTTCTATTATCATGGCCTAGGGTTCGGGATCAATACTCCTCTATGTGGAGTCATGGGCATAGGTGCGAGTCACTAAGTCACGGTTTGGGGTGGTAACACTAACCACTAGTTAGCTCTAGTTAGGCGGTGGTTGGTCGTAGGATTTATACTATAGGCGGGTGTACATGTATAAACATTACACCATGGTGACATTGCTACTAATTCTAGCATAGGATCATTAGGGTCTAGGTTCATATCCTAGGAGCTATCACTAGGGCATGCGCATTGAGTGGTTGGTCATGGACTCTCATCCTTAAGTATAGGGGTTTCCCTAAGGTCCTAATCGCATGTGGCTTAAGGACTATATTAAGACACATGTGATGTTGTTGCATCGCAATGCTTAACAACTAAACAAAGGTACTTTGTATGCGAACTAATAGGTTTCGTACATGACAAGCAACAAACAAAGGTTTATTTAGAAAAAAATTTTGTAGTTCGGATTTTTGGGATGTTACATCCACTTGGACTAGCTAGAAGGTGGAGGAGAAATGCAGTTGATAAAATAAAGCAAGTCATGGCATGATCATTGTAATGGAAACCCAGACCTGTAAGTAGCAGTAACAGTTAGAAGAAAATAATTGCACCTTCAATATTAAATATCAGAAAAGGGAAAAGTAGCACAAATAACCAGAATATGGGGCAGAGGTGTTAAACATCTAGGATTAATGTTGTAAATAGGGTATACACTAACCAATTTATGTTCGGCATGGAAGGCACTTGCAGAGAGAAGATGTTGGTGCTTGACAACATCAGGAGTACGAAGCAACAGAGAGTGAATTCAATGTTGTTAGAAGAATCATGAATGTACATTTGGAACAGGAGACCTGCAGAGTAGGCAAACACAAGTTGATTAGTTGAAGCAGTGACCGTGTTGAAACAAACAGGAGGATGACTAGGACTGTTGATATAGTAGGTTGAGAAAATTAAAACAAGTGATAAATCTAAAGACAAGAAGCAATTTCACACTTACAAAAAACATGAGAAGGTTGACACTATGATGCTCATATCAGCTCTGATACTTTACCAGTATCAGGAATACAGCATGGTCTAGTTGGACCAGTTACAAGGTGGAGGAGAAATTTTGTTGATAACATAAAGTAAAGTATGCACATTCAGTCATGATCATTGTAATGGAAACCCAAACCTGTAAGTAGCAGTAACAAACAATTAGAAGAAAATGATTGTAACTTCAATTTTCATAAATAACAGAAAAGGGAGGAGCATAGCTGGTAAACATCTAGGATTGAACTCATCAACAGTGTGTATACTGACCAATTTATTTACGCCATGGAAGGTACTTGTAGAGAGAAGATGTTGGTGCTTGACAACTAAAGGAGTATGAAGGTATAGAGAGCGAATTCTATGAGGTTAGAAGGAGATTGTGATGAAAGCGGTGATTGTGATGAAACAAACAGAAGGAGAATGACTAGGACTGTTAAGAGGTTAGGAAAATTAGAGCAAGTGAACTTAGTAGTATGCAGGAATAATAGAAACAGGAAAGTTGATGTTACGTTGATTAGCCAAGCTTGACTATCGGAATGGTTCCGATCAGGTTGCGGCACTGCCTTAGCTCGTCGCTGTTATTGCCATATGTGAGATCTATTAGCTTCAGGGAAGTTGGAAGGCCGGCCTTGGGTAGCCTCCGGAGGGATGGACAGTAGTGGATGTGTAATTCTTGCAGGGAATTAGGGAGACCGTCCTTGGGTAGTGAGCGGAGTGCTGAGCAGTAAGAGATAGCCAATTTTTGAAGCGAATCAGGGAGGCCCGGCAGAAATCGGATGGATCGACAGTCGATCTTTAGTGTCCTGAGGCTTGTCAATCTATGCAGCCCCGCCGGGAGGCTCTGCAGCTTAGAGAAGATAGAGAATTCGAGGTGTTGTAGGGAGGTTAGGAGCTGCAAGGCCACCCCCTGCTCCTCCGTGAAACGCTCCATCATTCCAAAAAGGACTAACCTGGTGAGGGAGGAAGAGAGTGTTAGAATTACAGGAGCTTAGCCACAGGATCTCTAATCTAGTTACATGAACACATAAGTGGATTGACGATAAACTAACCGATATCTTCAAGATAGTCTGCCATCGGTAGAGGTCGTCGAGATGTTGATGGAGTCACCTTCTACCTCTTGACACCGGAACGTCGGTCTGGAAAGGAGTGATCACCGATCTCCTCTCTGTGAGGGAGAGAAAACGGCGGAACGGCGGTGGCCTTCAGGTTGATCCGGCACTCTGAGGATCGGTGAGTTAGGGAAATGAGTGTACTGGGTTAGCATGCGTTGGCGTGCTGATATCCACCTCCTTATATTGGTGTGCCGTTCAACCTGGGGCCGCAACCAAGGTAGTTAGGTGCGCGTCCGATCATGGCGCTAATTAGGGAATACTATGCTCCCATGCATTGACTCGGCATGCGATGGGTATGGTCGTTGGCCCGTCCCTTCTAAAACCGGAGATCACTTCCAACATTCTCCCCTTTGATCGAAAGGTTAACATCATAAGTCCACACTTAGTAGAAATAATATATAGAGGTAATGGGTTACAGTAGTCAATAAACAATACCACCGCAACAACAATACCTACGGTATATAAATCCACCTCGATAGGATTACACATAAATATAATGGGAGTTGGTTGTTTAATGGCCCTCATACCCAGAATCAAAGGCTTTCCATTAAATCCATGTGCACAACATAGTCAAGTAATATTTTTGGATGGTAAGCCTTAGAGGATCCATGACATTAACTTAATGCATAATACTAATTGTCTGATCCTGGGTTCTATCTTTCACAACATGATACTTTATGTCAATGTGTTTGACAGATACACTTGACTCGTTGTTACTTGTATAGGAAAACTGCATTTCAGTGAACACAGTTCAGTGGTATGGATAAGCTGTTCACCACTTTAAATGGGAAAATAAAATTCTTATACCTTATTACTTTGCCTACAGTTTTAGCATGCTATCACCAATATTCATCATAAGCCTTAAGAGTAAATGGCTTTGCTTGCAAGTGTGATGAAAAACTTAATGTCTGACATATTAGTATCAACACATCATGCAACATTAGTGTCTGATTCATTACTCCAAGTTTTCAGACTTCGTATGTGTGAGCATGCAATTCTTAATAGTCTCCCAAGGGTCCAATCTTGGGTTGTGATTCATTTCTGCCAAATATTCCCATTCATAAGGCAAGATAGGACGAGTGCAAACATAATGCTTTGAACAGCTGAAGCGTAAGCACTTAGCTTTAACTGATCAGTTTTTATTTACATTATGGGACCTTGGAATGACCCAAATCTATAAGCCCTTCAACATAAGTAGTAACTATAGGATAACAAATGTCTTTATGTCATATCTCTCAAGTACTTCATCATTTATGACCTTTGAGATAGACTTATACATAATTTGGACCGAAACAGATGCATTAATGCCCAAACATAATAGGCAATACCTAGATCTTTTATGTCAAACAAAAGAGAGAAAATACTTATCAAAATGTAGCATATAAATATTACTACTTGCTAGTAAAATTACCATCCATGGTAAATAATAGGATGATATACTAGCTCCCCTTGATCTTAGCATATATACAATTATCAACCTTAGATTCACTAACCATATCATTAATTTTAGAGTACCACTATCAAGATGCTTACTTATGCTCATAAGAGGTCTAACTTTATACTCCATGTTACTTGCCTTCCATGACTAAACCTAATGGTAGAGGCATGCTTATATTCTTATGCAAGCTATTATATCATAGAGTATTTATAACCATACAATGCAACTTTAAAACATAATAAGAAGCAAATGAGCATTATGACAATTATAAATAACATTTCTTAAACACAGGAGAGATAGACAACTCACTGGGAGCCTTTACTGAAAACATTGCCTTTAACTTTTTCATCTTCCCTTTAGGACCATTTACAATTTTATAGACCCATCTAGAGTTTACTTTGTTGATCCTATCAGAAATTTGTACTAAGTTCAAACTTTATTAAGGCTCATAGGCTTTAGTTCACCCTTAACATATTTAAATAATTAAGCGGGTGCAATCATCATAGCCCCTTAATTAGTACAGGAACATCTACCTTTTCATGCAATAAACATCTAACTAATGTAAATGACATGATTATTATTAACGATAGATTTCAGTACCACTGTAATTATTATAATACATTAGTTGTTACAGGGGTTCATACAGGCTATGGAGACTGAATATCATAAAACACTGTAATATTGATCCAGTACTTCATAATTGATAGTCTAGCTTTATTAACTTTAATTTAGAAGTAAAGTTCCTTTGGATTTATGGCAACAATTCATAAGCCCGTATTTCCTTAAGATCAATACCTCAACTTTTAATCTTCCACTTATCCAAATTAATGCAAGCTTATGGTACAAGTTAATATTCTTAGTGCTTAATGTGAATTGAATAACTTCGTGTTGGCTAGACAACTCTCTAATGCATAAATATGCAGCTATCTCTAATTGTGCAACTTCCACAAACTCATTGGCAATAGTTAAAAATATGCATCATACACATGAGGATACAAATCATTCCTAACAAATACATTATGTTAAGGTTTGCCATGAGTCATATGTTGAGTAATAGTATAAGGGGCTTATTTATATCCCATATATATTGCTCCCCTTATTAGTCTTAACTTATGCACTTGTATCATTAAGTTATATTAATGTGCTTTAGATTGTTTATTTATTGGAGAGACAAATTCATAATGAGAATATCATTAACTCATGAAATAAGGTAGTAAAAACAAATTATAAGTCTACAAAAGAAACTATAGAATCAAAACTTATGATTTCTAGAGCCCCATATTCTCTCAATAATTTGACATAATTTCTATTGATACAAGATAGAAATAAGAGAAGTTTTATCTCATCTCTAATGAGATGCTCCATATATGAAGTATCTCAGCTCTAATGAGCGCTCCATATCTCCCCTTCAAAATGCGGCTTATTAAGTAAATGCCAAAATTTCGATGAGAGTCTCATTGTATATACTTCTCTTTATCATTAAACATATGACATAACCATCACAAAATAATCATTCAAAGGCAATATGTAAATAATGACTTGCTTAACAAATGAAGAATAATGTCATCGTTACATTAAAATGTCATTTGTTCCCAACATGATCAAGTAATGAAGAAACTAAACCAATGTTCCTTTCATGCAAGGATGAAGATTACATTATCTCAAAAACATAAACTAATGGCAATAGGGAGAGTAATGGCTTCAACATCTTGAAATTCATGCCATTTAGTACTTTAATTTTGTGCTCCCCCATTGCCGGCCTTTGGATGATCTGTGAAGAATTAGTAATGTGCACATAGCACCTGAGTTAATCCTTCAAGTATCAACATAAGAGATTTATAATCTTATAATTAATTAGAACTTATGATTACCCTTTGTTGCAAGCCAGTCTTTATATCCATCACAGTCCTTCTGAAGATGGCCAATAGTCTTACAGAAGTGGCATCTTTGGCTCTCGGAACTGTGTTCAGCTCTAGATCGTTCGAGCTCTTGCTTCTCTAAATCAAGCTTATGCTTACGTCTTAAGGCAATAATCTTTTCATTATTTATTTGCCAATCTTTATGACGTTCTTCTAATGAAGCTACGAATTCTTTGGCATTATGTGTGTCAGGGAGTTCTCCCCTAAGACGATCACTAATGCGCTTCTTCATGATCTTGAGAGATAGCCTATTTGAGCGCTCCCACAAATATGTATCAGATTCAAACTCTTTAACCCTGCAGTAGAAGGCGCTATCATAATCACCATCTACTGTTGGGAGAGTAGGAGCACTCTGGCGTATTGCATGATCACAGCTCAAAATTAAGAGAGCAAACCGTATTTCCTCTTTCCATAATGGGAAGTTGGTCCAGTCTAAGAGTGGGATACGGTTGATCGTGTCCATAATCTCTAAAGGACACACATCTGACTCAAAATAAATTAAGCAACATTAACAAGGGAACATTCACATTATGTCGTGCATAAATAAAATCCTACGTTGGTCTGATTCATAAATGCTAATGACATTTCAGATTCGCATCACCGTTGGGCAGAAACGAAAAAGAAACCAAACATAAAACTTGTGAACATATGCATATAAATTAACGTTGGTCAAAGATATATGCATAAGCCACAACGAAAGTTTCTAATTAGAATTTCCCGTTGGTTCCATTCTAACTAGAATAGTAATCATTACTTAGCAGCGGAAATAATCATTATGTGGGTAAAGATAAACATCATAAGACATAAGAAATAAGAAAATTCCATAAATCTCTAGACAATAATGAGACACACATAAAATAATAAGCTTAAAACTTAGCTCAAAATATATCCCATGAAAAAATAAGGGGACACATATTAAAATAACCAGTAATTAATGTAATAATAATAAAAAATCTTTTAGGCAATAAATTAATCATTACATTAGTGCAACATTAACATTAAATTGTGCCCCTCAAGCAGCCATAACAATAAAACTTAAATGATGCATGATTTGCAATGGGCAAGAACACATAATAATAAAATTATATCATAACTTAGCTCATTAAACATTATGGCACATTATATTATCCATAATTTCGTAGTCAAGAAATAGTAAATTAAAGTTATGGCACAATTTATCCCATTAAAAAATAAATAAATAGGTCCTCATAAAAGAATTATGACACAAAATAGCTTATTAATTATTATGGTCTATAATTGTCACGACCCTAAAATACCAAAAAAAAAAAGTATTTTCTGATTGACCCAAAAAGAAGACAATTAAAGTGCTACTTAAAATTAATTAACAAGTCAATAGTACACTGGAAAAATAAAAGCCCAGAAGCATAGTGTATTCGGCCCATAAGCATTAGTGGCCACCCTGAAAAATCATTAAATCGAGTAAATAATACGGCGGCCCAAAGGCTCTCGCATCGGCCCGGCCCTCGGCGGCTCGCGCGCATGCCGCGAGCCCGGCTAACGGCCCAATTAATCTCGGTCGTCCATTATGATCGGATGGCCACGGTCTCATGAGCTCGGAACAACCGAAATCAGCCCGAGAACCCTAGGTCATTTACGGTCTCCTCCCCGACTTTCCACGCAAGCGGCCGGCCTCAAGGCCGTTAGGGCGAGCGCCGTGTGAGGAGGAATAGAGTGGCGGCGCGGGCCTTCGTCGGAGGATGCGTGCGGCCGGTCTGCGCGCATCTACGCCGAGTGGTCCCTCGTCTCCGCCCGTGAAAACGACGCGTGCGGAGGTCGTTATTGCGGCGGCGCCGGCGGCGAGCAGGAGCGGGGAAAGAGCAGCGACGGCTCGTGCGCGGCCAGGTCCTCATGGCGGCGTGCGTGAGCTTGACGTGGTGGCTGCAGTAGTGCGCGCGCAGTCAGGGCGGGACGACCGCGGCTGCAGCCTCGACACCACCAGTGGGGCGGCGCCGCTCCCCTTGGCACCCTTTGGTGTCGCCATGCCTTGAATTTAGGACAACGGCAACCCTAGGCCAAGGTAAGTGACCCAAATCTTCTATCCGGTTAGATTAGGGTTCGAGCCATGAGGATTTGGGGAAAATTTCGGGAATTCGTGATCTAGGGTTTCGGGATTTGGGGAATTTTATTGCAATTGAACTGATTTGCTCGTCCCCTCCTTCTAAGTGTTTGATCCGAAACCCTAGCCCGATTTGCATTAACTTAGCAGTAATTCAATGAGCGAGAGGGTAATTGTCACTAATCCATGACTAATCTAACATAATCTTAGACATAAACATCATTACCCAAAAACAATTATCCCTAATTATGATGATTTAAGACTACCCGTGCATAATAGGAATGAACAGAGACATAAACATCATTATCCGTGACTAATTAGGGCCTAAACATGCATACTAATGGGTAATCATCATTGATAGTAGGGATTAGGGCCTTGATTAATTAATTTGACCTCAAAATTAACATCGGCCGAGGCACAATCCACACATTAGGGTTTCACGAACTAGATTAGCCGAAGCTCGATGCCAAATGTTAGAATTACGGGAGCTTAGCCACGGGATCTCTAATCTAGTTACATGAACACATAAGTGGATTGACGATAAACTAACCGAGATCTTCATGATAGTACGCCATCGGTAGAGGTCGTCGAGATGTTGATGGAGTCACCTTCTACCTCTTGGCTGGAATGTCGGTGCGGAAAGGAGTGATCACCGATATCCTCTCCGTGAGGAGAGAAAACGGCGGAACGGCGGTGGCCTTCAGGTTGATCCGGCACTCGAGGATCGGTGAGTTAGGGAAATGAGTGGACTGGGTTAGCATGCGTTGGCGTGCTGATATCCACCTCCTTATATTGGTGTGCCGTTCAACCGGGGCCGCAACCAAGGTAGTTAGGTGCGTGTCCGATCATGGCGCTAATTAGAGAATACTATGCTCCCATGCATTGACTCGGTATGCGATGGGTATGGCCGTTGGTCCATCCCTTCTAAAATCGGAGATCACTTCCAACAGAGAGGAGTTTGCAGATGGGTGCAGCAAGGGCTCCTGCGACGTCATCTGTACTCAGCGACGATAACTGTATGGACGAGAAATTGCTGAAGAAGAAATTGGTGGTTCTTCTGACGGTTAATTGGTGGATGCAGCTCTGAGGCCCCACGCTCACACCTCTTAGATCCACGCCATCAAGCAGGAGGTATTGCAGGGAGGATGGGAGGAATGGGAAACTAGAAGAGGACGACGGTGCATAGCTGCTCGGGAACTTGGAGCAATCAGCAATCCGCAAGTCACGAGAGAGCACGAGCACTGGGCCCTCCTCTACCTTCATCTTCATTTTCTCCGTCGAAGGGCCGGAGGCTTAGCTGCGGGCAATCGTAAATCTGCAACTCACGTAGTTGGGAAGGCAAGAGCAGCAACCCCTCCTCTGCTTCTTCTATTTCCTCCTCCTCTCTACTCTTGCTAGAGTAACATGCCGTCGCCGCCTCCACCACAGCCAACCCTGTTATCTCGGTGCAGTTACTAATTGTCAATTCGACAACTCCGGCATGTAAGAGATTACTTGTGTTAATTCCTTCCCACTAGCACCAACATCATGGATTCTCATACTCTCAACTGTAAATTTGTAGCAATCTTCAACCGGCCCAAATGCATCATTACAACGTGATATAGACACATGTTTAAGGGAGACATCTTTTGGAGGCCATCAAGCAGCAGAGGAGGGCATGCATCCATCATCAATTGCTTCACTTCGGTTAGGTTATCAAAGTCCAAGCTCGTCCAGAATGGCGCACTGTCCTGAGTGTCCTCTTTTCCCCTAATTTCCAAGCATAATAGAAATCCATAAAACTTATCATTTTCATAGGACAGTCTCTTAAAGCCTAAACCAACATCTGATATCCGAATAGAGCACAGGTTGCGAGTCCAAGGAACAGGAGGCAAGGACGACAGTTTTGGACAATTTTCTACTATGAGCCTTCGCAGTTTCGGAGACCACGTTTTAAGATCTTGTTGGCTGTAATTACAATCTGAAAATTGCAATTCCATGAGTTCAGGGCAACCTTTAATGGTGAGTTCTTCCAAATGAGATAACAGTTGACCAATGCTGCCAACGACCCATCTTTCTAGCCTTTCCAAATTGACAAGTTGTATGCTTTTCAAATTCTTGAAGTGGCTATTACTAAGTTTTCCTTCAGCGCCCTTATTAACTAGCTGCAACTCACCACCTATAGGCGGAAATGTTTCCCAGTCCACACCATCTAGACAAAGACATTCAAGATTTTGAGCGACGGGTTCTGACCTAGCCAAGAAGGACAAGTACAACCTCCATGCTTTCTAATGTTTAGTTTTGAAGACTGCTATGTGGCTTGAGACCTTCAAGGACTTGTTCTTCACCTCGAGGATCCTTGTTAGACCGTTTAACATTCCAGCTTAAGATTAACTCGTTCAAGTTTTTCTTGAGCATTAACTTTGCTTCATCTGCTCTTTCCCTTCCTTCAATATTTTCAAGATTATCAATGCTCAACGATCCGCAAAGCTCTAGTAGATGTCCTATCTGTCTCAGTTCAAAACCCGACTATCTTTTCCAACCTCAAATCTTTTTAGCTCTTGTAATGACTTTAGTTTCCCCACCTCTGAAATCTCTGAGTGTAGTCTACCATCATTAACAAGAAAATGGCGCAATTTTACAAGGTTAGTCATATATCTTGGTACATTGTGGCAATCTTGGCATCCTCTCAGATCTAGCACCCTCAAGTGATAAAATCTTGAAATATTGTTGGAGGCTGTCAATTTATTTTCTTCTTGGTAGGACCAATTGTCATGCACCCGAAGATACTGAAGATGGATAAGTTTCAAATAGTTGGGTCCATGGCATAGAAGTCTCCAGAAACCAAAATAGCACGAAGGGATTTTGCTTTCCTAAACAAACCGTGGAATGTCTTGGCAAAGCTACCTTGGTGTTTCCCAAATAACAACAATGAGTGCAGGTTCTCAACTCTTAGTCTTTCTCCAAGTACACTAAAATCTTCTTTACAAATATCAAAAGCCTTCCTGTCCTTGACACTTGAGTCATCTATGTTGATGGATAAGTGGCGGATCGATGAAAGGATTTGTATCGATCTCAGATTTGAACTATATAGGCTAAGGCATTGGTCTGCTGAAACCTGCAGCCCTAATTCATGCATTAGATCATGAATAACATAACAAGTGCATCCATCATCTTCTTTTTCCTTTTTAAAAAATCCATGATTAGTCAATTCCATCAAATAGTTTAGTCCTATATCTTCAACTTTTTTATTTTCACCACGTGAATGCAAAACATCTAGTCCAATCCAAAAGTGAATTATCTCTTCTCCACTGAATTTGTAATCTTCTGGAAACAATGAACAATAGGTAAAACATTGTTGCAGATGAAAAGGGAGACAGTCAAAACTAAGCTTCAGTGCTGGCATAATGTCATCGTCTCCACTCTGTGATTCCCATTCTCTACTTTCTAAAACTCTAGTCCAATGACCTAAATCAAGGTGGTTTCTCAGCAATCTCCCAACACTTTTTGCAGCGAGTGGTGAGCCCTTTAGTTTTTTAATTATCTCATCTCCAATACCAAATAGTTCACTATGACCCTCTGGTGGTTGCTTGTTACCAAACACATATGCAAAGAATAACTCCTTAAATTCTTCCCTGTCTATACCTTTTAGGTCTATAGAGTGATGAGTTGTTTTAACCATTTTTGCTAATGCAGGAAACCGAGTTGTGACTAGAATAACACTGCCTTCTTTTTGTCCTTTCTTAAAGCGTAATAGGAACCTACTCCACTCATCCTCATTACTACAACTCCAGATATCATCCAATACAAGCAGAAACCTTTTAGATTTTAGTCCTTCTTCAATTCTTTTTTCTGGGCTAGCAGTTTCTTCCTTTTTTATTTTATCTGCAATCTCTTGTTTCAATCTTGACACATTGAAATTGACGGATACACAGACCCACAATTTTGCCTCAAAATGATCATGTAGTTTCTTATATATGTGTTGTGTGAAGCTCGTCTTCCCTGTGCCTCCGGGACCAACAATTGGTAGTACTGTTAGGTCTACATGACGGTATTCTCCCTTGGTAATGTCATGGATAAGCTTACTTGTCACCTCCTTCCTACCATAAAATTCAGGCTCTATAGACTCTGAGGTGGTTATGGGCCGACCTGCAGCCATGTGTTGGCCATTATTATTGTTGAGGAAATTAGCTGCTAACAGCTCCAGATTAAGAATTGCAAAGACCTTGGCACATAGAGGCTTCAACTCGTGAACAATATCTTTCATCTTTTGAGACAACTCAACCCTATAAAACTTCTGTTTTGGTGTTTGTAGGACAACTTTGTTAGCATCTCGATACAGGAATTGGAATTGGGGATAGGAATTGCAGAGGAATTGGGGATCGGGAGGAAGAAGAACGCGCACGCCACGCTCAAGAACAGGATGAACTACGATATATGATTAATAACTATGAATTGTTTTACAAGTTGATGCCTCTCTCTCACGAGCTCTCGGTATTTAAATGAGACTCCACGCGAAGCACACGACTCCTGGACCTTGCCAGCCTGTCACTCCCACTCGGTCCCGCCGTACGCACATTGGCATGCTTGGCGCGTGAGCTGGTCTGGGCGCGCCACGGCCGATGGTGACCGCGGACTCGCGTTCCGGCTCGCGTTCGGTTCGGTGGCGCCACTAATACTCCCCCTTGATCGGAGCCCGCTTGTCCCCGGGCGGGTGCGCGTGGAAAACGCTGTTTGAGTTCCTCCGAGATCTTCCCAAGTGGCGAGTGACTTGTGCATATTAGACCCGAACGAGGCCTGCGGCACCACGGCATGAGCTGTTGTCGCCACGCGGCGGCTGAAGGATCTTGAGGGGAATCTGAAAACCTTCAAGTTGGTGGGGAAGTGGCGCAGTGGTTGCAGAAGCAGGAATTGCCACCTTGAGTTGAGAGACGTGAAAAACTGGATGAATGCTTGAAGATTCTGGAAGTTGAAGGCGATAAGCAACCGCTCCCACTCTTGCAGTGATTTGAAATGGGCCAAAGAATCTGAAAGCAAGCTTCTGATTGGAACGTGGAGCCAGAGAAGCTTGGACGTAGGGTTGCAGCTTAAGATAAACCCAGTCGCCCACGACAAACTCTCGTTCGGAACGATGCTTATCGCTTGTGTCTTCATTCGTTTCTTCGCACGAGCTAAGTGCTTTGGATAAGCTCATGGATCACGAGACCGGTCCTGAAGCCGGGAATCCAATGAAGTAGAGCGAATAGCATCGAAGGATTGATCCCAAAGTGCCGTGGATGATGTCCGTAGAGCACAAAGAATGGAGAATGGCCCAATGAGGAGTGTGTAGATGTATTGTACCAGAACTCGGCAAGGTATAACCATTCATGCCATTTTGATGGGGTAGCGCTGATGAAGCACCGAAGGAAAGTCTCGAGGCACTGATTAACGCGCTCAGTTTGGCCATCCGTCTGTGGGTGATAGGCCGAAGACATCTTCACATCCACTTTGGACAGTCTGAATAGTTCTTGCCAAAACTGGCTGGTGAAGATTTTATCCCTGTCAGAAACTATGGAGGCAGGCATCCCATGAAGGCGATAGATGTTCTTTGTGAAAGCCTTAGCTACTGTATGCGGGCGAGAATATGGGTGCCGCAATGGAATGAAGTGATTTGTACTTTGAAAATCTGTCAACAATCACCAAGATGCAGTTATAAGTTTCAGAGCTCGGAAGGCCTTCGACGAAATCCATTGAAATACTCTCCCAAGCCATGCTAGGAGTTGGCATTGGCTGAAGCAATCCGGGATACCGAGCTCTATCGGGTTTGGCTTGCTGGCAGGTAGCACAGGATTTGACGAATTGGTGAACGTCAGCCTTAAGTCCTTGGCAAGCAAAGAGGCGTTTGAGTCGCTGATAAGTTACGGGTATGCACGAATGCCCACCGACATATTTGGAGAGTCATGAAAAGCGGACATCAGATTATGCTTGAGCTTCTTGTCATCGCCCACCCGGATGCGTTGTTTGTATCGTAGGAGGCCTTGAGCGAACTTGAAATGAGGCACACTGTCAGCATCCACTGCCAGTTTTGTCAGTAACTCTTGACACTTGGAATCTTTACTGTAGCTTGTCACGATGTTGTCGATCCAGACAGATGGGACGCAGTGCTGAAAATGCAGACAGTGTGTCACCTTGGCCCCGTCGAGACGGTGCATCGGCTACTCGGTTGTCCACACCGGGTTTTGTAGATGATACGATAACGAAGGCCTAGCAATTTGGTGAAAACCTTCGTTGCCGGACTGTATGCAGTCGTTGATCAGACAAGTGTGTGAGACTTTTTTGGTCAGTGTAAATCACAAATTCACTGAGCTGTAAGTAGCTACGCCATTGCTCAACTGCAATCAACATGGCCATATATTCCTTCTCATAGGCAGATAAACCCTGATTTTTGGGACCCAATGCTCTGCTGAGGAAAGCCAGAGGACGCCCCCCTTGAAGCAGCACTGCTCCTACTCCATTCTTTGAGGCATCAGTTTCAATGCAGAAGGGCTTAGAGAAGTCAGGTAGTGCTAAAATAGGAGCGACATAATGCATTTTTGAGTTTGGAAAGCCTCATCATGATCGAATGCCGAGACAAAGAGAATGCTTCTTGAGCAGAGCAGTTAAAGGTTTGGCCACAATAGCATAATGCTGCACAAATCTTCTATAAAACCCTGTGAATCCTAGGAAGCTTCTAAGCTCTTTCACAGAAGTTGGTTTAGGCCAATTGACCACAGCTTCGATTTTACTAGGGTCAGTAGCTAGGCCATCCCCACTGATGATATGCCCGAGATAAGATATTTGTGTTTGTGCAAACTTGCATTTGGACAGCTTGAGATGCCATTGATCTCTGGCTAACAGATCCAAAACCTGCTTGATATGGATCAAGTGTTCTTCATAAGTCTTGCTATATATGAGTATATCATCAAAAAACACAATAGCACACTTTCTCAGTAGAGTTTTCAGAGTTTCATTCATGGCCCCTTGGAAAGTAGCAGGAGCCCCAGAGAGACCAAAAGCCATGACTTTGAACTCATAGTGACCCCTATGGGTGGAGAATGCTGTTTTTGGTTCTTCACCATGCTTCATTCTGATCTGATGGTACCCAGCTAGTAAATCCAATGTGGTAAAGTACTTAGCCCCAGCTAGCTCATCCATAAGCTGATCAAAAATTGGTATAGGAAAAGAGGACTTGATCAAGCCGGATTGTTCGGATATACGTAGTCAACACAAAACGCCGGGAACCATCTTTTTCTTCACCAACGGGACGGTGAGTTATAAGGAGAAGAACTGTGTTGTATCAAGCCTTGTTGTAACATGGATTCAACTTGGGCTTCAATCTCATCTTTAAAGCGGGAGGATACTGTAAGGTCGCGAGATTGTTGTGCTCCATGTACCAAGGAATTTCATGATCACATTTCCTTGGAGGAGGCAAACTTGTAGGAGCGAGATAAGACATCAGGAAAGCTGATCAATGATGGCACGAATATCAGGCTGGTAAAGGAGGCACTTCGGACTCAACATCTCGTTTGACAAATCTGCACTAACAATTTATCGGGCAATGTTGCAGGGGTATCATGGATGCCCTGCAAGAAGACCATCTTGCCTTTGTATGGAATAGAAAGCCAATGAGCATTCCAATCCACCTTCATGGGACCGAACCGAAAGCCAGTCCATGCCCAATATGATGTCATATGATGACAGAGGAAGCAACTTGAGGTTCTGATGAAATTCTACCTTATTGATGTATAACTGAGCATCAGGTATCAGAGAAGGACATTGCATAAATTCTCCATTTGCAACCCTGACTTTCAGAGCTTCACAGGGGTAGGTGTGAACTTGCAAAGTGTCTACTAATGCAGTGTTGATGAAAGACAGTGTACTGCCAGAGTCCAGCAAGATGTGCACTGATTGGCCACAGAAAGTACCTTGGAATTGCAGGGTTTGATCACTGATGGATAAGGAGCATCAGCCGAGAGACAGCACAAATTTTCTTCAGTGTCAGAGTGATCTGCATCCTCAGGTTCAGTATCTGGAATAGTGTCATCAGAAGAAAATATGTTGTATACCTCTTCCAACACATGAATGCCCACCTGTGGAGCACACTTATGGTCACGGCTCCACTTCTCTCCACAGTGGTCACAAAGACCCCGAGCACGGCGATATGCTTTCAGATCAGCCAGCTTCCTGTCGAAGGGTTTGCCACCCGGCTTTGTCGGGAATGCACTGCACCCGGCTTGTCGGGCGGCGGTGGTTGTGGCCGGCATGAGGAGGTCCACGCTGTTGCCATGGTCGAGCCTCCCTCTTCTTGATAGGCTCAAGGGCCTCTTCCTGCAGAAGCGCAATAGTATATGCAGCATCAAGAGTGCTTGGGCGTTGAACAAGTAACACAGCCCGAATGTCATAATTGAGTCCATCAGTAAATTTGGTGATATAGGATAGGTGGTTGGAAGGTGTTTCATATGCATTCAGGTGATCAACTAGGGTGGAGAACCTATCTATATATTCCTGGACAGTAGATGTTTGGCGAGCACGGTTTATCTGACGGATGAGGAATTGGTGCTGATCTCTGTCAACGCGAACATGCAGAGCTTGACAGAATTCAGACCAAGTCATGGAACGAAGAGACTCAGTGACTGATTTGCACCCAACCCTTCTGGACAATGAACTGCATCCGAGCACATTGAATCCAAACTGATGACTCAACAGCATACAAGGAAAAATAATCTTCAGCACAAGTGATCCAATATTTGAGATCAGTGCCATCAAATGTGGGAAAATTCAGTTTGGGCAGGCGGCCAGTGGGGTTATGATGATAATCGAGGTGGCGATTGCGATGGTACATGAGATCTTGTGTAGTACCATGTGGAGTAGGATCAGGGGGCTTGTGAACTTGGTGCTGACAGTCATCATACACAACAGTGTAGGTTGTATCAGGTGGTTGACGATGTGGACTATCCCAACCCGACGCAATAGCATGTGAATCAGGTGGTTTATCAGACGATGGACTAGTATGACCCCCGAGGCTGAAACTGAAATTCAGCATGTGTGGTGGTGTTCATACCCGTGACCGGGGAATGAACAACAGAGGTAACCACCCGTGCTCATTCACCCGGTGAACTTGTTCGACGCGGTGCCCGTTGAGCCGAGCAGCCATATAGCCCGAGATGAAGTCGCGGCGTGCTGCTCCACCGAGGTGCTTGCTCCGACTTGAGCGGCGCCGTGGAGAAGATCGGCGGCTCCGGCGGCGGCGCATTGGGGTCGAAGACGGAGGCGGTTCCAGAATTTGTCCAACTTGCCGACGAAGACGAAGGTCGGCGACGAGGCCCTCCGGGTGTTGCGCCATGCGCGAGATCCTCCGCGGCCTTGGCCACGGACTGCGACGCCCGTCGCGCAGCTCGGACTCGATGATCTTACGCTCGGTGGTGCGTTCCGCCTCTTGAACCGGGACTCGATGGCGTTGTCCATGTCGGAGAAGCGGCGGTCGAGGTTGGTGTTGACGGCGCGATTTGGGTGCTGGTGGCGTCGCGCGCCTGTGGGCGCGATCGGTCTTGTCCGAGCGGCACGGATCTCCTCCGAGTAGAAGCTTCATGTCGGGATTCATGGCGGCGGCGGCGTGGCGGCGGCGGTAGATGTGGTGGATTTCGGGTTTTGGCGGAAGCGGTGGTGGTGGTGGTGGTGGTGGATGGTTTGGATCGCGATCCAGATCGACTGCGCAACAATTCTACCGCGTGATCGGAATTACGAGGACTCAACGACGTCCAGCAGCTCCTTTGTTCGTCGCGAGAAGAACTCAACCGGTGTCCTTGCAGCGTGAATCGAAGGCGATTGGCGCGATCTAGAGGAGCTGAGTACCACTTGTTAGCATCTCGATACGGGGAATTGGAATTGGGGATAGGAATAGCAGAGGAATTGGGGATCGGGAGGAAGAGAACGCGCACGCCACGCTCAAGAACAGGATGAACTACGATATATGATTAATAACTATGAATTGTTTACAAGTTGATGCCTCTCTCTCTCGAGCTCTCGGTATTTAAATGAGACTCCACCCGAGCACACGACTCCTGGACCTTGCCAGCCTGTCACTCCCACTCTGGTCCCGCCGTGCGCACATTGCACGCTTGGCGCGTGAGCTGGTCCTGGGCGCGCCACGGCCGGTGGTGACCGCGGACTCGCGTTCCGGCTCGCGTTCTGGTTCAGTGGCGCCACTAACAAACTTCTCTCTGTGGTGCCTTATTGGAACGAGCACAACAAAAGAATCGACGTCCAGTTGAGGCAATGTTGGAGTTGGCAGCAGAATTTTGGACAGTTGAAACAGAGCAGCATGGAAAGTGTTTACCGACAGATTGGATGGTGTCACGGGCAGCGGAGGAGATCCTACCCATGCAGCCATTGCTAACTTGTTGTTGGTCGCCGCGATTGGTCGGCGGCGTTGAAGAAGGCCCTTCCACATGGCCAAACAGCTTCACATAACACTCTTCCTCTGCTTGGTTCTTCTTCTTCCTGCTTGTCAACATCATCGCAAGTTTTGACTCCACAGCATGGCCAATGTCCACACTGGACTCTTGTCCTTGTATCTTCAATTGGCTCGTTGTGCTTAGTAAAGCAGCTAGAGCACTTGGAGAAGCCAAGCTTTTTGCAGTTGCTCTGGCGGTGTGGCGAGCATTGAGGGCGTGGTTGCGAAGGCAACCCCTATCATGCCCTCTCTGCCGCATGGTAGGTGCGGTCAAACTTGTCCTGGATGGAAGTAGTCAACCTCATCAGTACATCATCGGCCCTGTACGCCAAGTCCCGTAGATTCTGTAGCAGCTCGGACAGAGCCGGTTGTTAATCCCTGGGCCGCTTCGGCCATGGCTTTGGGCATTGTTGAGCATGCCCTCTGCGTACAACAGCTCCATCCTGAGAGCCTTAATGTTAGGACCGAGGTCCGTGCTGGCTCCCTTACGCCTCAGCACCCCACTGGGACAGGGCCCAGCGCCTTTCCCACCATCCATCGTGCCGCCCCGATGCCGAGCTGCTCCATATGGCCGACAAAGAGGCGACGACGTGGAACAAGACATCAACACTGAACGACACGGAAGAATAAAGTCTTTGGCAGTGAGTTATTCAAACTTGAAGAACGACTTGGAACCATGCTGGAAGATCGATCAGGAGGATGCATGGATGGATGTAGATTTATTGCAACTGGATGAACGACGCGAAGGTTCTTCAACTCGATCAACGAGGAAGCAACAAAAGAGATGCTA